>BMAO01029285.1:0-28856 GCA_019973975.1 Trichonephila clavata
TTGTAAATGGGGGTCTATGATAGTGACTCTCATTAAACCACCATTATTTTATTAAAGCAAGAACCATTATTTTAGTGTTTCTTTCCAGAATTAAGTTAAAGCAATATAGCATTGGAGGTCGAGAATTTTCTCAATTTGTCATAGACAAACCGTCAGGACGTTTTAATCAACGTTCAGCATTTAAATGCCTTTATTCTGATTTTGAAACTAGGTTTTTTTGAGAATGCTTTGAATATGATTTTGTATTAACGTAGTGACAATTAATTCATATGGTCACATTGAAAAAAATATTCATACTACAATAGGAACTGTTCGGAATAGGCACTAACGAAGGTTTAAAAGTAAAGTTTAGAAACAGGTGCAAGCAAAATTTTGGCTTTAAAAAGACATACCTGTTAAGATATATCGTGAGAAAGTTTTTAATTGCTTTTCCTAGTGAGGAGTTTCAGCGCGGGTTGCTTATAACCCTTATAACCACCATTATAACCCTTCCTACAAGTTTGCAACTATCAGTTACTCAGCAACTGTCCAGGTCTATCTATTTTAGTAGCAATTCAATAAAAATTTGTATAATCTAACTAGGGTAGTTTTTATCTGAACATATTTTTTGTGCGGTCGCCAAAAATATCCGCTTGGCAAGATTTGCGCTCGACTCTTTTTCAAATAGGGGTAGTTGTTGTAGTTTAGTGGTCATAGTCAGGAGTTCGTGGCCGGCGTGTCATGTCACTTGAGAACCGCCGTATGGAACAAAATAACACAATCCGTTGCCAACAGTCCTCGAGTTGCTTTTTAGTGCGACGTCATTAAACACTGACTCGTCGAACATTATTCATCGCTTTCAAATGCAAAATAAGTTCTATATTTTTTATCTACAATACTATAAGGCTGAAGAACTTTTTTAAACTTCATAACTACTTAAAATAATATTTGTTTTAGGATATTTTTTTCTATATGAAATTATGTCGCAAATTCGGGCTTACTTGGTGTTAGTGAGTGAAGAACCTCTTAACTCTTGCAAGATTGCAAGGTTGTGAAGAATAAATATGAGTATGAAATTGTTTATTTTATTTGTTTGTTCAGACGTAATATAAATTTAAATCATAAGAAAAGTATATAACAATAAAGTTGCAATAACATTTGAATTGCGTAATATATAAATTACATTTTTCATGATTTACATAAATATATAATAAATAATCGCATTGAGTAACATAGAACTATGACTATGAAAAATACTAAAACAAATCGAACAGAAATATTTATTTTTTGCTTTATGTTTATAAAAACTCTCTAACGAAAAATAAGCATGATTAAACAATGACATGACGTCAAAATTATCGAATTCCGATTGTAAAATCCTTAAACTTAAAACTTTTTGTAAAGAAAAAATGTTATTTATTACATAAAGCCTTTCACAAACGTAAGAGCTTTTTTTTTTTTTTTTTCAAATTGAAATATTATATTTAAATGTTTTTTAAGCAAATCCCGCAAATACAAACAAATGATAATGTAACTAAATATGAAGAGTAATATATTGATCTATATTTAGCTATTTGAAAAATAGTATAATTATATGTTAAATTATATTAAAATAATTACACTTATCTTGAAAATCTATCCAGTTTCTAATTAATCTGTTTGACTGCTGATTAAAAGTTACGCAAATCGTTCCCCAATGCCACCGTTTTCCAAGTAGGCGCTCATATGCGGTGTATTGGAGGAGGGGGGGGGGGTGAAAAAGAATAAATAGCAAATCCTTTGCAAACACTGTCAAGTGCCTTTTATTGGATTCCATTGCCTTCAGATAATTTTATGAATAGCAGTGTGCACAAAAAAGATAGTACTTCGTACAGACGTATATATACGTCCAGGGGAAATAACGTTTTGGCTGAGCGAGACATTTATATACGCGCTTAAGATCTTTAAGTCGTATGTAGCTTTAGAAATAAGTATTGTATTATTGAATTCAATACATATAGTTATTGTATAAAGGGGGGGGCGATGAAAATTATGATTGAATATTGGGTCGCAAATATTTGGAAGTTTGAGAATCACCACCTGATCCAAGGGCTTAGCTAATGGCGTTCATCCGTCTGGAATAAGTACCATGCCAATGTTGCATTCTGGCAGCATTTTTTTTTTCTTACTATCTGTTAGATGGATCTAAATATGTCCCAAACTAAAAGACTTTCTGGATTCTTCTGAACACCTTTACACTGTCTCCAAGCATTTCCATTATCCACAATTTTACACTGTTTTCGTCCATCCATCCACCTCGTGCACTTGAATGAAAACACCTTTTGGGAAATTATGGATTTCTCTCGACATCGGCTAGCTTTCAAAAATAACTAGGGATTTTAATGCTTTCTCTCTCCTCTAGGTATACAGTGTAGGGAGGTATTTTCGTGGCCTGTTATTTTATGTGAACCGTTTGTATCAAAAGATAAGAGGCTTTCACATGTACATTTCAGGTCTCTTCATCCAAAAAAAAAAAAGGAGAGGGATTACGTGTTAAGCGACTTAAAACATTAAAAAATGAAGCTTTAAAGTGTAGGTACTTATAACACACGCCGGAATATATTGTGTATATATGTTACCGTTGAAGTGCATAATACAGTTACTTCATAGAATAACTAAGTATTTCATGAAATAACTAGACAAGTCAGTTAATGCTGTGACGGTTCTATCCGCGACTATACTAACACCTTGGGGACTACATATATATATGTAGGAATCTAACCGAAATCTTCCGAAAAAGTTAGATTCTTCAGATTGCGGGGTTTTTATTTGGCGTGGTGTATCTAGGGGCTTTTTAGGATGTACGGGTTAACTTTGAGAAATAGATTAGACAATATAGATTAAAGAAACTAAATAATTTATTATGAACTATAGAGAGTAATTACACGGGGAATATTTTACAGAAAGGAAATTAAGACATGCAGGAATTTAAAAATATAGAAACATTAATATAGGAAGGATAGATAATTCCATTTAGGAGGACGTTAAAGATTAAATAAAATTTATTATGTGAGATGCAGGGGACTTACCGCCAGTTGTGGCGAAGAAGCGCGGACGCGCTGATACGATGCTTACTAGTCTATAGTTAGAGGGCCTCTGATGAAACCAAAACGATTCAGCTTTTTAATAAGCACGCTAGATGGCGTTGTTATGGAATGCTTTTTTAAATAACATTGCTGTCCTCTGCAAAGGGATAATCTAACCTTTTTACAAAAAAAGAGAAAGTTCTATGGGATATCCTACATATATATTCTGGGGGACAATAATTAATTCAACCAACTTTCACCGACTAAGGAAGCGTGATTATGTAAACGAAGTATATTATATAAATTCTGTTTTCGCGAGTTTGTGACTTGGCACGTTGGAGTTGGCAAGTAGGAGTTAGCGTAGAGACTGCGAAATAGTTTGTTAGTTGAAGATTGAAAGATAGTGGAATCAGTAAGAGGTCTTGGAGTTGGCCAGGAAAAAGATTACAGAGCGTGGATCCAACGACATTGATCCAGCCCGATAAAGATCCCTGCAAGTTTCCAGTGTAGGATCCGATGCATAAAGAGTACAGGTATCGTGAGCTTTATTAATTAGAAGTTAGCTTATTAGTTTGTGACGTAGTTATATTTGAGCTTATTTAAGCTGTCTTAGATTCAGTTGACGGTCTGTAGTAGTATCCCCGTGTTATAGAATCTCACCTCCGTGCTCTACTATTTAATCACCTACCTTAATTAGATTGTTATTGTGTCTGATTGATATTTGGTAACAATAAATTAATTAGATTGAAATCATGTCTGCGGATCATTCAGTTTCTCCCACACACCTAGCCGGGTTTACAGGTAGACAAGGGGCTTCAGAGACAAGCAGGAACCAACCGCTATCACAATGTTCATAATAGATGAAAAATTTCATACTTTAACTAGTTATTCAAAGAAATAACTAAGGATAGACCGTTAAAAAAGGGAAAATAAACTATTTCAAAGATATTTTATGAATTTATTGATCATAAAGAAGGCAAAAATCCCCCGAAAAATACATTTTATTTCTTTAGCGGATTGATAAATAATAAGGGAAATTAGATGATATGATTTATTATTTCTCATATGGCTAAGATTTGTTAAACAGAAAGAGGGGGGGGGGAGAATATGTTGCAAACATAGTTTAGATTTAAATATTATCAACAAAAATGCATGCTGGGAATAAAAACTGTTGCTTCATAAAAAACTTTGCTTAGACTTTTTAAACCAAAATGTAAGAGAATATTAATTTAAACTTTATGAAATACCCCCTTTATTCTTTTAATTTTCATTATTTATTAGAGCAAGGATTGCTATGATGACACTTTGAATTGGACTGCTTATTATTTTTGTAAAAATCCCACTTTTTATCATTAAACGTTTTTTTTTTTACTCGAGCACTTTTTAAATCCTTGTCTAATACCGTAACTTTGAGCTGTTCCAACAGATCGAAGCGTTGTGTCAATATTTGGAACTTCTTCAATGGAAATTAATTTTCGCTGACATATACTGAACTGATATCTAGAGTACATTTGTTTTTTTCGGCAATCTCTAGCTCCTAATCGGAAAAATCCTCCCTAAAACAGCTAGAACCTTCTCAAAGAACTTCCGAGTGCCGTATTTCATACTTTAACTATCAATTAATCGTTATTCTATAGAATTCCTAGTTAAATCGTAGAATTCAATAACTTTATATACTTTAACTGGCTTATTTATTTATTTCATAAAATATCTAGTTATTCTATGAAATAACGGATTTCACACTTTAACATATATATTACATGCTTATATGTCAACTAAGCATTTTAGAATAACTATTCGGAAAAATTCGACATGTATATGAAATAACACATTAATGTTAATTGGTAAGAATATTCATTGTTAATCTGTCAATAAATAAAGCTTACCAAATAGCACAAACATTTGAAGTGGCGCTGCCATCCGGCAGGACAGAACCCGAGACCTTCGGATCCGAAGCCGAGTAACTTAACCACTACACCAAAATGATCACCTAGTGCGAAGGTAGTTACTGGCTTAAATAAATGGTATCGCTACACACTCCCCTACCAGTGAAATGGTAGATAGGCGAACGAACGATGTAGTTGTTATATCGAGCGCATTAGCTGCTGCGTCACTAGTTGTGACGGCTTTGTAGGTTGCGTCATTCGTGCGTGACAGCTTGAGGGTTGCGTCACCATACGACGGCTTGAAGATTGCCTCACTATTCGAAGGCTCGGTTGCATTTGTAGTGGATAGATGGCACCACGACAGTTCAGAAGGTTTGCCTTTTTTTTCTGGGTTCAGCCAGGATCCCCAATGAGGTGGCGCGTTTATCCGGCAGCACAGAACCTGGGACCTTTGGATCCCCGCTACACATTCAAAATTACTTTTGTTTGCTGAAAAAATAAGAATTAAAACTAATAATAGTCAGTGAGAATTATATTAACATCCCACTATAAAGCAACACGAGGGCTATTGGCGACCCAAACCTCGTAGTTCCAAACCTCAGCCAAGTTACAAGGAAAACGCTTGAGTTGGCAAAACCTCACCACAAACTACATCACGGTGTCAACGGGAGGACTTTGAGTCTCGACAGATTTAACCTGCTTCGGCCCACTCTACAAAGCAGATCCTTAGTGGCACCAGGTTTCGAACCCAAAATACGCTGGCCACGAGTTCGTGACCATGACCACTAGGCCACTGCTTCCATTAAAAGAAAAGAAGTAGTTAAGTAGCATGAAAGCTGCAGATCACTTACATCTGTCCCATGATTTCAAATAATTTAATAAATAAGTTCGTTGCTTCCAGTGATGGTTTTAACTTAAAAAGTAATATAAAAAAAATGTACAATTCCTACTTAGGTCAACAAAGAAACAATTTATTTTTAGTTACTTTTTATTAAATAGTTACAATTAATATAAATATGTATATACATACGAGGGTCATTCTGAAATTTTTGAGATACTCTTAGGTTTTTATAGTTATATTTACAAAATTTTAGGAGTTTTCTAAATAATCTCCTCCAGCGTCACTGCACTCTTATAGATCAAATTTCCACAGATTTACTGCATCAAACCATTCATTTCTAAGAATTGATGTAAAAAATGCATTTATAACCATATCAATCTCTATTTACGAATGAAAACGACGTCTACGTAAGTTCTTTTTTAGATTAAAAAGTAACCAAAAGTCACACATAGCTAGATCCGGAGAATACGGTGGATGATCTATCCCTTTATTTTGTTTTTGCTTAAGAAATTCAGCCGTGGGGGAAGATACATTGTCATGGTGTGGAATCATCCCCTAACATTCCCTTTTTGGATGACATTCAAGGGTATACCAGTTTGCTGTTACTGTCTTCTGTTCTTCCAACTTAATGGCCTTGACCAATCCCATACTTCTGAAGAAAACGGCATACATTACTTTTTCCATTGCTCATTGTCTTTTCGCCATTGTTGACTTGGGATCATCTTCAAAGACCCATACTTTGCTTTCTTGACATGTTGGAAAGTCAAAAAGCGGCATGTATGTTTCCTCGCCCATAATAACTTTAGAAATGATGCGGTGGTCACCATCATTTAGCAATTTGAGGGGTTTTTTACGGATTCTGACACGCTCCTCTTTTTGATGTTCAGTAAGATTATGGGGAAACCACAAAGGCAAACTACTTTCTTTCACTACTTTCTTCATGAATATCTTTGAATATGGCTGCGGATCCAATGTTAAGTTCCTTCTGTATCATTTTTTAGGTACAGCTATTATCATCCATTAACATTTTTCGTATGGCTGACACATTATCCGGGATTATAGCAGATCGAGGCCTTCCGGTGTGTTCATCATCCTGAAGAGAATTGTGTCCACTGCAAAATTCCTTAAGCAATCTGAATACAGTAGCACGACATGGAGATTCATCACCAAATGCTAATTGCAGCCGTTTAACGCATTCCTTTTTATTTAATCTAGCTTCAAAATTGTAGAAAATCATAGCACGCTAATGTTCTCGCGTCAACTCCATTTTCTCTTCTGTCAAAAATTAATTATACGCTAAACAATTTGAAGTAAATCAGTAAAAAGTCAACGGCTGTGCTAAAATACTTTGTATTTTCAAATTAAACCATTAATTTTTTTTTTTTTTTACTTCTTGTCTGTGTGCTCGTAACTCAAAAATTTCAGAGTTACCCTCGTATGACAGAATCACATATTAAGTGACAAAATAGGAAGTGATTTCCTTCCTATATATAGTGTTGGACTATTTTTATTTGTGTGTTAGTTTTACTTTTTATTCATTAATTATAATTGCATTAACTTCATTAAGTTGTTGTTGCTAATGCCACCTGTCTGACGTAGTCAGATCGAGGCCCACGAAATTCATCATGGCATCGAGCTAGATTGTACGCCTGTCGTAAGCCGTAGCTTTGAGCACCATGCAGATGACAGTACGTTTTGGCTTGGTTCCACCCCAATTTTGAGGGAGAACACCCTGGGAGTGGTCAGGGGTTTCCCACCTCTCTTCCCCTTCCACCAACCACACGTGAAGACTTGCGGCTCGACGGCTATTTAGAGTACCCCCATGCCGCGAAGGCACTATACATTTACAAACATCCATGTCTTCTCCGGGATTCGAACCCAGGCCCTATGGCACAGCAGTTAGCGTCGCTAACCACTATACCAGATGGGCGACACTTCATTAAGTAGATACATTAACTTTATTAATTAATTACATTAACTTCATTAATTACATTAACTTTTTTAATTAATTATATTAACTCTTTTAATTAATTACAATAATTTTTAATTAATTATATTAATTTTTTAATTTTATTTTTATTAATTACATTGATTTTACTAATTTATCTTATTGAATAATTACATTGCCTTCATTAATTAATTACGTTTAGTTTCATTTTATTCAATCATGTCGCGAAGGCACTACACATTTACCGACATCTGTGCCTTCTCTAGGACTCCAACCTAAACCCAATGGCACAGCAGTCAGCGTCACTAACCCCCATACCGGATGGGTGGCATTTTCTTTATTTAAATATTACTATCATACACCCCTCTTCCGCTCAACTCCAGTGATTGAACAAAAGAAAAGGAATACAAGCAAAAATAATTAGGAGGGGGAAAAAAAAGATTGTTCATATGTAGGAGATTGAAAATAAGAAGAAACGAAGCATGTGTGTGTGTGTGTGTGTGTGTGTGTGTGTGGTGTGTGTGTGTGTGTGTGTGTGTGTGTGTGTGGTGTGTGTGTGTGTGTGTGTGTGTGGTGATCTACTTTTCGAATCAGTAGAAAAAGCATTTAAGCACAAAAATGTGACAGAAGAATTAAAATCCGAAATTTTAATGAAGTTAACTGGCGAGAAAACTACCAGTATTTTGGTTTATATTAATGATGGCTACTAAGAGATTTCGTGGAAATAAAGACATTAATTGTGAAAAAGTATAAACCATCTTCTTTTGTTTGCTTATAGAATTTGAAGAAAAGTAAACGGTTCTCTGGGCATAAGTTTTCCTTGCCTAACAGAGTATACGGCATTATATAAGTTATAAAAACGGTACGTATTATCGCAACGGTATTGGCGACATTAAATAAAAGGAAGCACATGGTTGTATGCCAATTCAGAGCGTACGACACATGGGAAATCAGGGTTTCCAACTTGGCCAACCTTGCGATAGTCCGTCAGTACCTATAAACATATGGGAATTATATTCATATAATATATAAATAATTTGCATATAAATATTTTTAAATAATTGGACTAATTGATATTTAAATTGCATATACTCATAAATAAATACATAAAAACGCATAATTTTTTACACATTGCCCAATAAACAAATCCACCGTTGAATGGGCACGAAAAAGATAACTACTTAACGCCCACGTGCGAAAATGTCATCAAGGGAATCATGGTGCATTCGAATAATTAGACACACTTGCCTAGAATAAATAAGAAGTTTTCACTCTTATTGTTTGGTCACAAAAGTAAACACACAATTTTTTTATGAGATACCTCGAGGTACACATCAGTCAACTCTCCACGGAGGAAGAAATAATATTCTGTATAGTTTTAAATCAAAATACTTAATATCCACTTCAGTTGTACTGGAGTTTTTAAAGCTGTGCACGGTACGTCAGTCCAAAAAATGTTTTACTAACAAAAGAACCATTGTTTACCCAAATGCATCTAGAGACTTCAATCATCGAGGTCAAATTGGTTTAACTGACTTACAGACAACCCTTGATAGAAAATACAAATGAGTATTAAACTACTAGGATCAAGTGGCGAACAATTGGATACACCAACCCAAAATAAATAAGAAGTTTTTATTCTTGCGTGTAGTTTCATAAGCCTACACTGGTTCAAAATTACGCGAACCGTCCCCAAAAGCCCTCGTGTAGCTGAACAGTGGGACGTTAATATTCACTCACTCATAAGCCTACATACACATTTTTTTTTTCAATCTTTGACCCATTCATGAAAAAATATTCTTCTGTTTGTGATATACTGCGGTCACACCATCGAATAAAATAAACTGCTTTACTCTAGCATTCTAATCAGCTGTTTGCTTCTTGAAACATATTTGTGATGTTGTTAGCTCTGTATGTACAAAGTCTTAAAAGTTTTGATTCAAATTTATAAAAATCTATTATCACATTCTCCGTTTCTGTTAATTTTTTATATTGAATATTGTTACCGATACAAATAAATTTGTATGAAGTATTAGTATAAGTTTTTTTTATATAAAAGTCTTATATTTTTATGTTCTTGCTATTTGGAATGCCTTAATCTTGTTTTTATCAAAAGATCGCTGAAGATGTTATATATATTTCTTCACAAAACGCAGGAGTTTCTTACTTTCTTTTCAAATTTACAATGTTGACCAATCTAATTGTACGGAACAAAATTAATTTTTAAGTTTCAAAGAATATTTATTTGAAATTGTTCTGATTGGGGACCGTATTTTTAAGACTATTTTAGTTAGGATGGGAGTTTCCATATGTTTAATAAACATACAAAAACGTTTGCAAACCTCAGAAAAATAAAAATAAAAATCCAGAGAAACATCCCCCGCCCCACACACACATCCCTTTTTCCTTTCGGAATGCACTTAGTTAAAAGCAATGCTCTAGATTTAAAAAGAACTGCAAAAAAAAAAAAAAAAAAAAACCCTTATAGGATTATATATAACATTACACGCAAAAATTCGTGGTTTGTGCTGATGGAAATCGTATTTTCTATTTTAGAAGCAGCGATAATGGTAAACGATGACTTGAATAAAAGGAAGGTGATAAAAAGAGGCTAAGGAAAATAGGTTAAAATTATGGCTTCTTCAGCCCTACTAAGACCGACCCACTAGGGGATTCGTAGACTTTTAAGCTCAGTTAAATTCTGGAAGATGCTTCTATAAGTAGATTCAGTATAGATCATTATTGAGAAAAACAGCATGAGTTCTTTCTTATCTCACAGCTGTCCACAGAAACGTGTATATGGGGGTCGCCCTCCATAGACCAACACATTTTAATTTTTTCCACAGAGATTAGCTCTTGGGGCGGTTATCTGCAGGTTTCTTGAGGAATTTCAAAGAAAAGAATTAACATTAACAGACTGAGAAGAGATGGAGAGTTCATAGGTTGAGAAATAGCAGCGTTGACAAATGGGTTATGCATGGTTTGAATTTCCCAATTCGCAGCGTCAATACTTGTGAAAGGACACTTACAGTAGCTTTATTTTTTTTTAAGAAATAACAAGGCTACTTTTTAAAAAGCGACGAAAATAGATTTGAAAAGATTATAATCCTTACAAAGGCCGACCCACTAGGGGATCCGTAATCTTTAAGGCTCTGTTAAATTCTTCAAGATGCTTCTATGAGTGGATTGAGTTTAGTTCATTATGGGGAAAAGTGCACAAGCTTCTTTTTATCTCATAGAATTTTCCACTGTGGCCCCCACAAAGTGGGGTGGGGGGTCTTCAACACCTCCTACACCAATAGATTTCAATTTTTATCTTAGAGATTAACCCTCTGCGCTGATTATCCACAGGTTTCTTGTGAATTTTAGGGAAAAAAGGAAATTGATTAGACTCACAAAGGATTAAGAGTTCATAGGTTCCACAGTAACAGCAGCGTAGAGAAATTTGCAAGATAATATTGGAGATTACATGGTTTTACATTTTCTACTTCACGACGTCTAAATTTTTGAATGATACTAGAGAAAAAGGGCACTCTCTTATAGTTTATTTTCTTTTTCCAACAATAACAAGACTATTTTTTAAGCTTCACTAGATAAACAAGTTTTGGTTCTTCTGGACATCAAAATCTACGCTTGTGAAAGGCTTATATATCTTTGAATAGCGTAAAAAGAAATGTATACAAAGAATTTAAAGCTGACGAAATAAAAAAAAATGCATTTGCTTTTAGTTGCAGCAATGTACTCAGTAGCTGATCTTTCTATTTTCTGGTTTGGGATATATGATAGGTTGCACGAGTAAAAGAAATGTATTCAATGAGTGTAAAGATACAATTATATAAAACCGAAGAGAATTGTTTTATATATGTGAAAATAGAGTATAGTTATAGTATTTCGGAATAAAATAGTTCAAGATATTTAATATTCATTTGAAAGACCCACAGAAGATTTTAAAAAAGAATATTTTGCTTGTTTTTTTAATTCAATTCATCACGATTAAAAACTATTATGAAGGAATAAAAATTGCGGTAGAAATGTCAAAATAAAATTGGACATAATTCATCACAGTAAAATATTTAAAAAATAACAATGCAACCAAGATATAATAAAAAATAAGTAACTATATAACAAAGAAAGAAATTCATAATGTATAACAGAATATATATAATAAAGTATGAAATAGAATTCAAAATTAAAAACAAAATATAACTTAATGTATAATAATAATTGAAAAATAAATTGGCTGACTTTCAAATAGTTAAGTTTTTAAAAAAATAAGGGCACGATATATATTTTTTAACTGAATGCCAAGAATTCACAATAAATTAATAAAAAAACAGCAGTAAAAAAACGTAAAATCATATCAAATGACGAGGTCGACAACTTGCCTGGCACCCCCCCCCCTACTCTCCGGCATTAAATTAAAACATAAAAGGAGTACAAATAAGTTGCCGCCTTTTTTTAAAAAATAAAAATTGGACATTTATTATTATCTTCTACATTACACTGACGTACTTAATTATTTAATACATAAAAAAATTAAAATTCGGCAAGTTTGAACTTTAAGAAAATCTCCACTTTAAAAAGCAACTGTAAGCAAAACAGCATTTTTTAAATATATGCACACACTGCTAAATATTCCACAAAATGGTCTTTGTTTTCCTAGCTTAAGAATTGTAGGAAGCTTACTTTTAGAATGCTCATATGATGCTGATGAATTCACATCACTTTTTAAGTTATTTTTGTTATTGCCCAGTCAAATGCATATCAACAAACCTTCTTGCACATCAAGTACTACTATTTTAACTCTACCATTAACAGAAACTCATAAACTTCTTTTTCTTCCTGCATTCACTCACTTCTGATTTGTTAACATCTGCTGCATATGGAGTGCAGGCTTTACAATTATGGTTTGGAATACCTAAAGATTAACATCATCAAAACTTACAATAGCTGCTTTTTCTATTAGCATCCAAACTGCCTTTTTATTAAAAAATGACACTCTATCATGCGTCAAAAATACATATTATTTATTGAACTGGAATTGAAGGCAATGCACTTTGAATCAATGATTTTCTTAGGAACAGAAAAATCTGTGTTCAAGTTTAATGAAGAGCTCTCTGAGTCACACAGGCTAAGGGCAGGAGTGCCACAGGACTCAGTTCTAGGTCTCGCCTCTTCCCCACTTTTATGAATACTATCCAGCCCCATATTCCTTCGGACACAAAAACACTTCACTGGAATCTAGGTTTTTTTATACTTTTTCTTTGCCAAACCCATGGACATGAAAACAGTAACAATTCCATATCATCCACAAAGATGCCATTTGAGGTGCCCACATCTAAATCATATTATATATATATACACGCAAAGTGTCAGTGGCGTAATGTACATTCCTGCAACGTGGGGTAGCAAAGGTTATGGTTTTACACTCAATTGTAAGTTTTACATGTTTTTAAGTTCTTTTATGGTTTTACACTCATTTGTAAGTTTTAGATGTTTTTAAGTTCATTTATGGTTTTGCAATCATTTGTAAGTTTTACATGTTTTTAAGTTCATTTATGGTCTTACAATCATATTCTCCATTATGCCACTGCAAGGAGTCTTCATTTTCATTAAACTTAGACAATTAGTTTTATGATCTTCTAAAAAAGATTTTTATATAAACTTTGAAATTTAGATTACAACATTCTTAAAATTTTTTTTAATTGTCATTGCATATTTTCATATATTAGTGATATTTCAGATTACATTTGGAGTGTCTTAAAAAATAATTGTAATTAAAATTTAAAAACACATAGTTGGTAAGATAATAAAGAAGAGAAAGAACTAGCAAATCTGAAACTATACAAGTAATCCCGACTTAGAAACAAAGAATTTTGTTATAAAATAATGATGCAAAGCTATGAGAATTACAAATATCAAATTGATTACCAATTTATATTCTCTCTAATTAGCAATTTCATAATTTTAATCTATTTTTTATGTGCATGGAATCTAATTTCCAAAAATTTATGTAAAATATTTCATATGCAGTAAAGGAAAATATTAGAGATGTCAAAGAAAAAATACAAGATGTCAAATCAAACAATATAAATTTATTCATATGTACATTCAAAGACACACACAAAAAATGTATTCTTAAAAACCAATTTTTATAACTAAACTTGCCATTTATATTCATACTATTTTAGACTATATTTGGTTAATATGCCCAAACCCCTCCATGCCATCTCAGCACCCCTAAATTTTCTCAGGGTCTCTTACTGCCCCCCTGAAAGCCTCAAACGCCCACGTTGAGAACCTATGCTCTAAAGCAACGCGATGGCTACTGGTGATTTTGAACCTTGGTCCAGTGAGGAGGAGGATACCCATGAGCTCGCAACCCCTCCTCCAAGCTATGCCAACGGAAGGAATTCGAGCCTGGACAGATTTAACGTGCACTAGCCGTTCTGCATGGCGAATCTTTAAGGTATCTGACTACGTTCCCACACAAAACGTGTTTTTGAAAAGCATATAAATGAATATATATATATTTTTGATATTTAGTATCACCTGAATTGGAATACACAAATTAACGTGTTTTAAGAATATTACTACAAGAAAACGTTATTTAAATAAAATTATTTGGCAAAAAGGAAGAAAGAAAGTCATATTTTCAAAACATTCTCCTTTTATGGAAAATGCTTCTATAATAATAGTATTTTGCCTATATATAGCCAAGACTTATTTACAGGGTGTGAACTGGGATTTTTGAAATATATTATTTAGAAGTGAATTTATCGATATATTATTACATCAAAACACAGACATTTTAGAAAAGAAAGAAAAATAAATAAAAACATCGGTTATTATTTTATAATTTATCGTAACTCTGAAAATAATGTAATAGTAATAATTTTTTGAAAAATCCTAGTTCAGACTCTGTAGAGAAGTTTTATCTATAATAACATTATTATAAATAGAAGTATTTTCTATAATAGGAGAATGTTTTGAAAATATATTCTCTTTCTTCATGCCAAAAAAATGTAGCATTTAAGTAATTTTTTTACTGTAGTAATATTTTTAAGACAATTTTATATGTATACTAGCTGTTACCCGCCCGCTTCGCTGGGTATTTCATGATGTTTTATAAATTTTTACTGCTTATACATATGTATAAATTATTGATATCTAAGTCCTAGCATTAAGAATTCGATTGAATTAAAAAATATACTTATACCTGTAACTGTCACCTGTTGATAAAAAAAAAGGGCAGAACTCATCTAATTTGTATTTTCTAAAAATCTCTAAAATTGAAGCGTAGAATGATGTTTGCTCTTTCGTATTTCAAAAACCAAGTGGATTCCCGCAAAACCAATTTTCGGTGGATCTCTACTCCGTAAATTGAACATGCAAGCCAAATTTCAAGTCTAAATCTAACAGAAAAAAGCAAAAGTTTTACTATAAATATCCCCGTAATCCCGTTGAGAGCCGTTTTCCAAAATTACTGCTCTTAGCGGATTTCAATTCAACGAAAGAAAAATACAAACCAAATTTCATTATTATAGTCCTTGTAGCTCGAAAAAAGTAATTTTTTTTTGTCAATACGTCCCAGTAACCCCCTGCAACCCCCCAGAACTTGATTTGCTTAAAATTTATTCTTAGTGGATCCCTATTCAACAAAAGAAACATGCTTAACAAATTTCAAGTATATGGGTCTAACAATTAAAAACAGGAATTTTTTCTGTAACTCCTCTTGACCCCTCGCAAACATCTTTAGGGTCAATTTTCATTTTACTCTTTGTTAGAGGAACTCTATTTCATGAAAGGAACATGCCTACCAATTTTCAAGCAGGATGATCAAGTAGTTTAAAAATGGAAATATTTACGATTACGCCTCTTAATCTCCCGAAATTAAACTTAGTAGTTGATATTCGGAGAACCCATTTTGTAGCGGTTCTCTACTTTACGAAAGGAATCTGCTTATCAAATTTCAAGACTGTACGTCTAACAGTTTAAAAATGGGGATAATTGTCTATAACGCAGCTTGAGCCCCCGCAACGCCGCTACTGGGTCTGTTTTCACAAAACCCATTTTGTAGGGGAATTGCACTCTATGAAAGGAATCTGCTTAGCAAAATTTGAAGACTGTGCGTCCAATTAATTAAAAATGCAAAAAAATTATCAATAACGCCCTTGAACCCCCGCAACACCACCTAGGGGCGATTTTCACAAAACACATTTTGCAGTGTATTTCTATCCTATGAGAGGAATCTGCTACCAAATTTCAAGACTGTGAGTCTAATAGTTTAAAAAAAGAAATAATTATTTATATCTGCCCTTAACCCCCGCAACACCCCTTGGGGGTCAATTTTCTCCAAACCCGTTTTGTAGCGGATATTTACTCCATGAAAGAAACATTCCTACCAATTTTCAAGCAGTTAGGTCAAATAGTTTAAAAACGAAAATATTTATCTCTTACGCCACTTATTCCCCTGCAACGCCACTTAGAGGTCTGTTTTCACAAAACCTTCTTATAGCTGATCTCTACTCTATGAAAGAAATCTCTTTATCAAATATAAAGACTGTGCGTCTAATAGTTTAAAAATGGAAATAATTATCTATAACGCCCTTAAGTCCCCTCAACGCCACTTGGGGGTCAATTTTCACGAAACCCATTTTTAGCGTATCTCTACCCTATGAGAGGAATCTGCTTACTATGTTTCAAGATTGTACGTCTAATAACTTAAAAATAGGAATTTATAACGCCCCTTAAACCCACGCCCCCGCAACACCCCTTGGGTGTCAATTTTCCCAAAACCCATTTTGTAGCGGATATTTACTCAGGAAAGAAACTTACCTACCAATTTTCAAGCAGGTAGGTGAAGTAGTTTAAAAACGGATATATTTATCTATTACGTCCCTTAATCCCCGCAACGCCACTTAGAAGTCTGTTTTCACAAAACCCGTTTTGTAACTGATCATTATTCTACGAAAGGAATCTATATATATCAAATTTAAAGACAGTGCGTCAAATAGTTTAAAAATGGAAATAATTATCTATAACGCCCCTAAGCCCCTGCAACGCCACTTGGGGGTCAATTTTCAGCAAACTCATTTTGTAGAGGATCTCTACTCTCTGAAAGGAATCCGCTTACCCAATTTCAAGATTGTACATCAAGTAGTTTAAACATGGAAACAATTACTATTAAAGCCCTTAACCCCCGTAACGCCCCTTGGTTTCGAATTTCGGAAAATCCTTTCTTAGCTGATGTCTACTCTATCAAAGGAACATGTCTATCAAATTTCAAGTCTGTAGGTTGAATAGTTCCAGAGATTTCGCGATTAGTCAGTCAGTCAGTCAGTCAGTGAGTCGCTTTTCTCCTTTATATATATATATTCTATTTTTTTATCATAAGTACTTTAAATAAAAGTATACTATTTAAGAGAATTGTGATCTTTCGTTGTATTACACGATAATATTAGGTGATTGATACAAGTCTGACTAGCAACAGAAAAGCCAACTTTACCTTAATTAAATCAAAACTCAGCAACAGTAACCTTAATTAAATCAAAGAGAAGCGTAAAATTAGGAAGGAAATAATTACAGTTCCTCTCTGTCTACATGCGTCTTGAACTCTTAATAACTTGAAATTTAATTATTTTTATTTACCAAAGATCTACCTGGTTCATACGATTTGCTTAGTTTTTCGAAGCAAGATTATATTCCTCAAATATTAGTGAAATAGAAGATAATTAAGGAAAATTATAAAGGACTTATGGATACCTTTAATATGTCACAAAAGTTTTCGTTTGATTTATTGCCGAGAGCTCTGATTTAAACTTATTTAATTATATTAATATATATCTCACTCCTTGTGTTTTGTTTTTGAATGAACACCTTTAAGCAATCAATTTGTTTTGCCCAAAATGTTCCAAAAAAAGCGCATTTTTTTTGTTTTGTTTTTTGCATAAAAACTAAGATAATATTTAATACAATGCGAAAAAATAAGTATTTTATTTTGATTTTCAACTTTAAAATTTTATTGCAATTTTTTATTTTGTGATTTTGGAACACAATCCTCCCAAGAAAAGTTTGCGTTTAATAAGTGCACTCTGCGCACGCTATGAAGAATGTTTCATATATCTTAAAATTATTTCTCTCATACGTACAAAAATATTTAATGCTCCTACCTTTTTTTTCACACGGATGAATATTTTGTGTGTATATATATATATATGCAAACATATTTTGAAGCATGGTGTAACACTAAGTCTTACATTACAATGGAGGCAGAGTTCATATCGGATTTTTTGGAATATCTTTCCATTTTCATTTCTTCTCAAGCAACACATTTTTATGGACTTGGCAATATCTATTATTTATGAAATATTTTCAAAATTCTAAATTCCGGCTCTCAAAGAAAAACTCTCGGCTTCTCCACAAGAATGTATGAAAATAAATTTATTATTTGATTTAGCGAATGGTATAAGAAACAAAAGGATAGAAAACTAAAATTTAAAAAAAAAAATTAATTCCTACTTGGGCAACAAAGGAAAATTTATTTATATATATATATATATATATTAGTTTCTTTTTATTAAATAATTATAATTAATATAAGTATGTATATATATCTGGTAAAATCACAATATTAAGTGGCAAAATACCTTCTAAGTTAACATTAAAATTTTTTAACCACATTAAATTTGTAATTACATTTGTTAATAAAAGTAAAATATATTAGGTAAGAATGTATCTAAAAACCAGTGTAAAAGGAACGCTGATGTCTAATTAGCTTATGACTATTCAGGTTAACTTAAATCTTCATCACCAATTTCACAAAAGCTGTTTTATTCAATGGTGCTGCAATCTAGAGGAATAATATCGAATGAAATATATCTCTTAAACATTAATTTATTAATTAAATCAAATTCATGAATTAATATTCGATAAAACTGAATTAACATCAAATGTTCATCCACCACAAGTTTAAAAAAAATATATTTATACATGAGTGTGGATGAATAAAAAGTATTTTATAACGATTGAAAATTTGAACTATATAGAGAGACTGTGAGCTATTATAGTAGGAATTGAAAAATGATAGAAAATTGACTATTGCAATCGATTAGTATTGAGGGGATCAACTCTAACGACAATTAAAGCTCACTATGATATTTCATGAATATGAGTGGCCACGGTTGAAAATTGGTTATAGGCACGAGCTCGTGATCGGCATTGTCGATTCACGGGTGCCATTGAAGACCTTCCAGGTAGAGGAGCAATACGCGTTAAATCTTTTGATGCTCAAATTCCACCCGTTGGTTTAGTGTGGACATTATTAGGAGGTGTGTAGCATCATGTCTCACTCGTCAACAGTCCTAGTCTCACCCGTCAATTTCTCGTCACTTACTCTCATTCAAAATTACGAGGTCTTTTGCCAACATCCCTGGTGCGGCTTTGCAATGCAACACAAGTTAAATATCAAATCAAATTTATGAATATGAAGTGTAGTATGAATGTCAGTCTGGATAATTTGTGGTGAATGTTTCTATCTTTCCAACGGCAGAAAAGGATTTGTGGTCATAGTGTCTCTTGAAAAGGCCAGCTAATCGAAACATCTTGTACACCTTAAATACATATACCCTATTAGATAAAAGTTTGAGGATACTTCCGGTCATTGAATGCGTTTGAATTCATTTGCTCTCAAAATATTCTTTTCTGAATTGAGAAGGATTTGACGTGATGCCATCGTCTGTGAATAAGAACTGGGAAACTGTAGCAGAAAAGACGAACATGAGGTTCCAGAACTCCATCCCCAAAACATGCTCCTTTAACACAAAAATTGTGTGGTTATTACTAAAAAATTATTTGTGTTTTGTTCTTATATATATATATATATATATATTTCTGTATAAGCAATTCTCGTCATTATTTAAAAATTTGAATCTGAAACACTTACAAGCATATTTAAGGTATCCGAACACGTTCGGAGTACTTTTTAACAAAATAGCATACTAAAACATTATAAATGCTCTTTTAGGACTCAATACAAATAAATATTACTATTTAACAACCAAAATTTAAAATAAATTACCTGAATTTTACAAAAATAACAATTATAAGTGAAATTTTAGCAATATTTTGAAAAACTTCAAAGCAGTTAAGAGAAAAAAGTAATAAACATATATCAGTAAAAGTATTACTATAACAAATTAGATGCATTTATCTAGAAAATGTACTAAAATTTTAATTTTTTATTAAAGTTTGAAAATTTTAGAGCTGTGATTGAGTAATCATTATAAGAAATTTTATATTTTTTATGAGACCATTATTTAAATAACAAGCCATAACTCAAAAAGTATTCATAGAATAAGATATATTTTAGTAGATTCTCTAGAAATTACATAAATATCAGGTTCAAAAAGTTTTATAGAAAAACAATCGTGATATTTTGAGTTATCAGACTCACCATGATAGATTTTGAGCAATTTAAATGCCCATTTCTGGTAGATCAAAAACCCACTTCCGGTTTTTCTAAATTTATAAAATTGATTGTAACTTGGCCTCTAAGTAGTGCAGAAACAAAACAAAGTATGTTTCGTAAATTCAAAAGATAGCTCTATTCAATAAAATAAAAAACAAAAATATCTGTCTTGACTGAATTTGATCATTTTCAACGTGTTCGGATACTTTAAAACAGTTTAATTTTCATTTAAACTAATTATGTTGCAATGTTTCCATTTAAAATATGCACAAGGCTAGGCCTAGTTTTATTTGGGAAACAATAATTGATTAATTTATAAATAGAAAGCGTATGTAAGTAGAAATCATATTTATAAATTTAGGAGCTATGTACCTACTTTACCCGAAGGTGACGTAGGTATTGTCCCCGTCATCTGACCGAGGTTCTGAGTTATGAGGTTCATAGCTGATGGCCCTCGTGTTGGTTTCAAGTGCGACTTTAATACACACTCAACTCAAACGAAGTCAATGTAACCCAAATTACAACTGTCTCAGTTATTCAAAGATAAAACAACTACATTGAAGATTGCTTAACACAAAACTAAGGGGACTGAAATATTTTTTCGTGTTAAAAGAATTTTCGTGTTAAAGGATATTTTAAAAAAAACAACATATATTTAACAATATTGAGAGTTTATTAGAGTACATTTTATTGTATTTAATAACAATCAAGGAAACAAAAACATTCAAAATAATTTAATGAAATTGAATGTAAAAACATTAGCAACACCAAAATTTTTACAAATTTCCGTTCTCGTTTTTTGTTTTTGATCAACAGCATTAAGAAGTTTCATCTTCATTTTAAGCAAAATAGCAGTTTGCTTTTCCCCCGAGCTCTTTGCCATTGTTTTCGTTAGAAAAAGGTCTCCTAAATAGGGGGAGGGGTAAAAAGGACGAACCAAATTAACTGATGTTTGCACTCACTGTGTTGTACTCTTCACCGAATTACAAAGCCAACTGATGAAGAATGAGGTGTATGACATTTGTAGGGGTTGAAAAGGGTAAAAGTAGCTTAGAGGTAAGCAAAATTGGCTTGTTTCACAGGCTATTTCGGGGGTATTTCAAAGCCAATTTAGCATCCTTTCTACGGATCATGTGAAACTACTTTCCTTGCATTTCACACCCGTCTTAAATCTCGCTTGTGCGGATGGTGTTTTCTGTATTTTGTTTATTCCCAGAAGGGAAAAAAACTTTTCATGTTAAGCGATTTCCGTTTTGTTTTAAGAGAAAAAAATGCATGAAAATACATAGTAGTTTGTCGGGACTATTGTATTATTTTGAGTTAAGCGATATTTCGTCTTAAGCGTTTTCAGTTTAAACGTATTTCACTGTACTTCTCTTCTATTAATCTATGTTTTTTATTGAACTTTATAACATGAATTTATTTCCTTTTTCAGGGTTTAAGTTTCTTCATTATCTATTTTTCACCGCTTCTGAGAAGAACATTATAACAGGACTGGAGGTTTAGATGCACTTAAGTACTTAAAATATTTGCTTTATGCAACTTCAAGAAAATGGAGGGCAACATCTGTGGAAGAAGCAGAATCCATTTAGAAGGAATAAAACAAATATGAATGAAATAATATACAAAGAGTTCAGAGCTAATTTCGTTCCAGAAGAAAACAATTTTAATGTCTTTTAAGAAGAACATGGCATTTAATAAGGGAAACTTCGTTTCAATTAATAAAATAAAAATATCATTAGCGTTTAAAGTAATGAAAGTAAACCGCATTTTGGTTTACGAAATTTCTAATTCGTCTGTTCCCTAGACAAAGCTGCGGTTTCTAATTTCCTTGCAGTTTATGACTTGTTTCGCATTTATTTCATAACAGGAAATTAAGGACAGATTTGAAGCGCTGCTGTGTAAATGTAACTTTTCATTTTTGCTTAGAATCTAATCAAAAGGAAGTATAAATTAATTTAGATTTGAAAAATAATAGAGTATCCTCTAATAATATTAGAATACTTTCAGTTACTCACATGAATCTACTGTATTTTTTAAAAACTAATAAAAGAAAAATTTACAGAGACACTTAAAAATAGTAACACGTTGCTGGCCATTATAAATTGAAACATTACCAAAAAAGAACTAAGCAAATGTCAAATTTGCATGAAAGAATTAAGATGCTGGAGAATGCCAAAGATAAGCATTCAAGTGCAACTGAACAACGTAAAAGGAGAAACGGCATCTCAAACTCTGTTTTTTTGTTTTTTAACATTTATAAACCCCATGCACCACGCAATGTATAACACGGGGGCATACAACACAGATAGAAGAAAGGGGATTATAACAGAAACATCCATGCCTTCACCGGGATTCGAACCCAGTCCCTACGGTACCACAGTCAGCTTCACTGACCACTATACCGGATGGGCGGCTCAAACTGTTTAAAATGGAAAATTCTCAGTGCGTTTGTGATTCGGAAATTACATTTGAATGTTGGTCGTTTGTGAAATCATGTTATTCCTCGTATAAGAAGAAAAATGTTGCCCGTTGCGACACATAAGAACGTGTTGGAATTTGGTAGCGGCAGAAATGTGACTATCGGTGGTGCACCTTATTGCACCGTAATATTGCCACTCGCATTGGTCGAAATACTAAGACTGCCATACGGATGAGGAATCAGTGGGATTAGAAGGGTCACTTTGAAATCCAAGCAGGATCTCAACGGCCTCTTGCCCCTAACGCCTGAGAGGACAAACATGTTGCCAAATTGACCTTGCAAAGTCTTACAACCATTTGATGGACTTTATGACGGAACGCAGGCTTGTTTACATCACGGGAAGTAACGACAAGGGAAATGAGACGATGTTTGGAGCAGCACGACTATCATCTCTGTAAAAGTTTTTGCTGCTTTCCTTGATACTGCAACAAAGAGACATGTGTCGGCAGTGGAGTGCGTAAGTTAATGCTTACAATGTCGCGGAATAAGGCAACACGAGGCCATTGTCGATTGACCTCGAAATTTCGATCCAGGGTCAAGTGACGATCACGCATGTAATCTTTTAACTCCCTCGCCAAACTATCACACCACGCGAATGGGTGCATCAGCCCCTCTGTACAGCTAGTCTTCAGTTTCCCTAAGGGCTGAAGTTAGACATACCAGCCACAATTTAGTGACCACAACCACTGGACTGCTACGACAGTGCAATCTCCACTACAAAACTAGATACAAAAGTGGCATCACGTCGTCTTTTCAGACAAATCCCAGTTCTGCATCCGCATTGAGATGTATCGACATGGCCTATTTACATTTGATATCATCATACAACATTTGATGCGAAAAAACATTAACAAATATAGGAAGAAATGGTTGTATTATTCAACTGCAATATATATTACATAATTGCTTCTTAATTTTTTTAAAAAAAATTAGCATGGATTACAGTTAAAAATGCTAAATAAGTTTATGTGTTAGAATAATTTTATTTTTATAATTATTTATGAACTCCGTACTTATTTTAATTATTAAAGAAAGACAGTAAAAAATTGTAAAAATAAGGAAGAATAAATAAAAAATGCTTGAATACTTAGTCAAATCAAAATGAAAATAACTATAGTATACTACAGTATACCATATGATTGGATTCCCATTTTCATGAAATGAGATGCATGCATTTTATAAATCAAACTACTTTTACAAATAAAAATGCGACTTTTTTATATGATGTGCATACTGTACTGTTTATCGTGTTTAATCATGCGCTGCTTCACTATTAGAAGCACATAGTTAATGAAATTTCATCGATTTGACGAAATTTCACGATGTAGTACGCCAGTGCCATATAATAACGTTTATTTATTTTTTTTTCAAAATTGCGGTGATTGATGTGTTGCTTTATGCAGCTTATTTAAAAATAAACGTTTTCGTTATTGTAATGTACAATATAGAACGTTGTGACTTAGAATTTTTAAAGTCGTTGTTAGTAGCCTATTTTAGAATTTTAAGATCTTAAAACCGATTTCTGGAAAAATCAGATTTAATCCAAAATAAATATGGTTCCGGAAAACAAGTACTCTTTCGTTCAATCGTAATCAATCGCCACTCACAGAACTTTTATCTCGATCTTTCTTCCCGAAGTACTCTCATGAGAGAAGTACCACCCCTTGTGTTATAATTTTAAACACACGGCATCATGTTACGTGAAACATTTTAAGATTTATATATGATCTCCATCATTTTTTTCACCAAAATTTATGTTGCATTAAATTAAATCGCATCGACAACCACATCATATAATTCGTATAACCAAAATAAATTTCTCGTTCATTGTTCTTTAGAATGTGGGGACATTTAACTTTGGAAGGTAGTAGAGAACAACAAGCTCCAAAATTAGAGGTACAATCCCTATAGGGTCAAGGTATCGGAGAGGGTGTAATCCAATACCGCTGCAAAACATAATAACGGGTGAGTTAGTGTGTTTTTTAACATCGCAATATAAAGCAACATGAGGACTAGTGGGAATGCATCTCGTAATTCGGAACCTCGGTCGAGCAACTAGGACGAAACATGAGCTGGCACCCCCCCCCCTCCTTCAAACTACCACACCATACCAAAGAAGACTCCGAGACCCGTGCATCAGCTCCTTTATACGGTGGGTTTTCATTGTTCGAACTCATAAAAAGCCAGTTTAGAGTTCATGAAAATGTACACTAGGCAACCGTGGCTAACGTAGGATGCTGGACACGGATATCATAAAATGGAATTACGGCCAAATGATGAGTACCTGTTATCTGAATTGGGATCCTACTCTCTTTCTTCTGCATTTCAAACAGAAATACAATTGAAATTCAAAAGATATGGTTTGTTTCAACATTACTGCTGAACTAAAACAGCTTATAATATAAACTATTAGTGATTCTCTTCATACTACCTAATCAAATTCAGATGTGGAGGGGGAGGGGGGTCATCAGACGTTTCTTGTTGCTTATAATTTATGAGAAATATTTCTATTTATGGTCTATATAAGGCTTTATGGAACGCATATTTTTCAATCTCTTCTGTTTTGTTATTAAATCCAAGAAATCATCGGCTGTCGAATATGGATTTGCTTCAGATTTATGGTCTCCCAATTATTTACGCAATTTTGAATAACGGTCAGTTGACGGGCCGTAACACCTAACTCTGAGCTGGCTTAACATTTTCCAGAATCAGAGTTTGAGTCACAAATATTATAGCCATGCAGTTCACCATCTTAACGGTTAAACTACTAAAACCATCCATATTATACGGAAGATCAGTGTTAAAGCATTTTAAAGAAAAATAGTGTCTTCGGTATCTTAAAAATTATACATGGCAATACAAACAGTACTATGAATTGCATGTGTTTCAAATATATCAAATATTTGTCTACTTAGCCCGCTGTGGGGCTTAGTTGGTTTGTCCCTGGACTTGTATGCCTAAGTTTGCGGGTTCAATCCCTGCACCGATTGGTGGATTTTCATGATGCAGAAAATCCCCACCGTCCATGTCGAATGATTATGCGGTATACAAAAGATCCTTTAAGTGCCTGTTTGGCAAGGGCGCTCTTTGCAAAATTAAATTCCCAACTACGGTTTCGCATTGTCAGAGCTCAGGTGCCTCCCTCTGGAGAGGTAACTTTGAATCAAGTTTACCTCCGGCATTTGGTATTCCACCCTATACGGCACCACTCTAAATGTAGATACCAGCTCCCAAGGAATGTACTAGGTCTGCAATGGTAAAACAGCAATCCGCAGCCCCATTATAAATGAAAAAAATATTTATTTACATACATTTAAGAAGCTGCATTCTATTCCCAGGATACCAATCCCTTATTTTTGCAATTTTTTACAAAAAAATTTAAAATCCTATCAGTTTTTAGGCAAAAACAATTATTAATTTTTAACCGCGATCTCTTGACGTGAGCGTACAGATGCTCCTGTTTGTAAAAAGTGCTTTCATTTGTTTTTAAAAAGTAATCAAAGCTCTTCGATTGAATCAAAAATCCACAAGAAAAAACTTATTTCTTCCCATCAAAAAATGACAGCAATTAACTTTATATAAAAATGCAATCAATTACTAATGTCCCATTTGAAATATCTTTTATAATTTCCGAGTTAGATTACGTTTTATATTTATTTTCGAAGGATACATGTAGCGCAATACGAAAAATCAAACACTTTCACCATTTTAAAAATAATATATTCTACGAACCAATTTAGAAATACTTTCTTAAAGCATACATCAATCTGATAAATTAGAAAACATTCATTTAATATTTCACTAGAAAAACATTATTTCTATTACTACTTTAAAACTTTATACATTTGCTTTATAGAATTAATAGAAAATCCTTCAAAATCTTATCAATATTTAAAGAATTTAATTCCATTGCACATTAGATATCTCCCTCACTCTCCCACTTTAAAAGATTACATTCCAAATCCCTTTTATACTTATTAATTAATTTTTAAGAAAATGTTTCTTATTTCTCTTTGAAAATTTCTGTTGTGTAAATTATAATATACACAATTATTACAATTGTAATATAGTATTATAATATTCCCAAAGCATTTCACAAGTAATTTATAGATTTGAAAATAAAGAATATTAAATGAGACAGAAAAATGAATAATTATAGCTATTACAAAGACGAATTAAATAAGTTATATATATTGAAAAATGCTTTTTTAAAAAAAATTTTCAACGTATGCACTTGGAATTAAACCATCTCTTAGAAACTGGCATTTTTACTGGATTAAGTAAAAATATTTTAATAATTTGAAATATATGATAAATGCGAATACAGCTTAATAAATCAAAATATTGCAACGATGAAATAAACAATAAGCAAATGCAGTCACCTATACGAAATACCTTTCTCCAAAACATTAAACGAAAGATAATGAAACTATTTCCCTCTTATTTAACTTAATACCCGACATACATGCGATATCATAATAATGCAAATACCTTTTCAAGGATTCAAGAATAAAAACTAATGAAGAGTGAAGGAATAATATCAATTAATTCTCAGGAATAAGAATTATATCTTCGCGATTGAATTCTTAAAAATATATTTCTTGAGTAAAAACGAATTACGGAAAAGGTTTTGTTTTTCTTACTTTTCAAACTAAAATTATATTCTTAAATTCCGGTTACATGGGAAATTATTCTTCGTAAGCAATTACAAAAATATTTGCTGTTTGGAAGAAAAAAAATAAGATGTTTAATTATTTGATGTAAATTTGAAAAATTAAAATAAAACGGTTACATGAACAAGTATTTTAAAAACGAGTAAAGAGCATTTTTAAGTGTTTATTCCCTTATACAAATAAAAAAAGAAGAAAAAATCCTTTGAATTGTGTGTGTGTGTGTGCTTTCAGAATTATTATTTAAATAGTATTTTAATTACATTTTCTTTTAATACTTCTTTTCATTTTCCTTCTATTAAAAATTATTAAATGGCTTTACCCAAGTATATATTAAAATATAATATTGATATTTGTTATTATTTAAAAGCTTACAATATGCAATATTATAATACCTTCATCAGGTTCGTAGTTTTGTTATCGTTCCAAATAATATACATATTTAAATAAAAACATTTGAAGAAAGAAAAATAATTATCTTACCTGATTGGAAAGAACTATAAATATCAGGATGATTCCTTTTGTCTTCATTTTTCAAGTAATATATCAGAAGTCCGACAAATTATTCTTTAGATTCGACTTTTTATTTCAACGACATCAGAAAACTTTAAAACACAAACATCAGAAGACTTTTCTTTTATTTCGGCGATTCCGCTAAATAGTTCCATTTTCTAAAAGAGGCTTGTAAAAAGGTTTAAAAACGAAGGAAATCTTTCTCGGATTATATCATTTTAAAATCCAACGAGATTTTTTTTAAATACAATAAAAATTGCTAAGATAATTTTCATGTTACGATCATTCGATGTGTTACTTATATTTACATTTATTTTAAAAAATAAATTTAAAATGTCTCTGTATTTTTTAAATAATTATAATGTTATTAAGGAGACATTTTTTTTTTTAATTTATCGGTTATAGTTTTAAGTTCCATTACTAATTCTATCTTCGGAGCTTTTACATCTTTTTTGCCATAAATTGTCCCTTGTCTTGATTTCAAAATTGTCTTTTCACAGAAAAAATAATAATAACTCAAGTTCGAATTTAATAAATGTTGCCATTCTAACGAGAATAAAATGAAATAATCAACGTGACTGCCACTGGCGCAACACGTAACTTATAAAGTGAATTTGTCGCTCCGTCAGAGAAGCAAAACTATCCGTTCACTCCGAACATTTTCAGATGCTTATGTGATAGTTCCGCAGACGATTTTGTTCGTCCCAAAAAGTTCCGAAGAATCTTCGGATAGCGCGCCCTCTATGGCTGATGTGAGAGTTGCGCACAATTCAGATTCTGTCGTTTAAAAGTTATTTTTGTATTCTCTCTTCAAGAAAGGAGCAAGTTGACATTTTTAATGTATGCGAAGTCAATAATAATTGGATCAAAGAATAGTTGGGGGGGGGATTCGAAAGATTATATATACACATTCAATTTAAATTTTAATTATTAGCGCAATTTTATGTAATAATGCCATTTTTATCATACCAGTTGCTTAAAAAAATATGAATTTCTTTTTTTT
>BMAO01029286.1:0-38134 GCA_019973975.1 Trichonephila clavata
GGTGAATCTTGCAACTCAATTTTGAAGCTGAAATCTTCACCACATTAAGCTGAAATTTGTATACACGTTTAGTTTGGATGACAATGCATGTTTCACCATTTATATTCCAATATTGCAATTAATTAAAAAGATATTAATTAAAAATGTTATGAAGTTTTAGGCGCCAACTTCAATAAATCTGCATTGTTGCAATAATGTTATTGTTACAACAATGACAAAATTGGCGTCGAAAATCGGTTTTCAGCCAAACTGGAATTTCGTAACGTTAATTTGTTTTTGTTTAATTTTCTCTGTACATAATCTTAATTCAAAGAATTTTTTTTTAAACATCGTGAAGCAGATGCGCGCGAGCAATTAGATTACAGCTTACATATTTACCGCAACCTTTAAAACACGTAATAAAATAAAAAAGCAACAGCTCATTTTTTCAAAACTTGTGAATATTTTTTTTTTCTGTACATAATCTTAATTCAAAGAATTTATTTCAAACATCGTGAAGCAGATGCGCGCGAGCAATTAGAGATTACAGCTTACATATTTAACTGCAACCTTAAAACCACGTAATAATAATAAAAAGCAACAGCTCATTTTTTCAAAACTTGTGAATTATTTTTTAAATGGAAACTTGATGTCGTTTTATGATGACAAAAATGTTTCTGCTTCAGCTGCTGTACCGCTGAGTTCTAAAGGTTAGTTTTTTTTTTTTCATTCTTTGATTATCTGCTCTGCGAACATAAATTTCAGCAGTCGAAAACATACCATTTTTTTTTTGGTTGTTTGTTCGGGAGATCTGTTATTACTCATCACTGACGCTGGCGTATTCGTAATCTTGCAACTCAATAACAACATGGGGAAAACAGAAACATCAACACAAAGGAAGAGACGGTTAGAGAAAGGAAATTAAAACGGAAAGAAACACTTGCCACCGAAAGCGATGACGTGAAACGCCAAAGACTCAGCAAAAGGCGTGATCAGGACAATAGTGAAACACACACTCGGCGACAGTTGAAACTTGATATGGCTAAGCAACGCATGCAACGGTTAAGAGCAGTGGAATCACAGGAAGAACACGATGCACGAATTGCAAAAATTCGTCAACACATATCAGTAATACAAGAAACCGAATCAGTTGAACAACGAGAGATTCGTTTGAGCGCTTTACGAATGCACAACTCTCAAGTTAGAGCAGACGAAACTCCTGAACAGCGAGAGGTTCGTTTGAGCGCTTTACGAATGCATAACTCTCAAGTTAGAGCAGTCGAAACTCCTGAACAACGAGAGGCTCGTTTGAACGCTTACCGAATGCATAACTCTCAAGTTAGAGCAGACGAAACTCCTGAACAACGAGAGGCTCGTTTGAACGCTTACCGAATGCATAACTCTCAAGTTAGAGCAGACGAAACTCCTGAACAGCGAGAGGTTCGTTTGAGCGCTTTGCGAATGCATAATTCTCAAGTTAGAGCATGCGAAAATCCTAAACAACGAGAGGCTCGTTTGAACGCTTACCGAATGCACAACTCTCAAGTTAGAGCAGATGAAACTCCTGAACAGCGAGAGGCTCGTTTGACGCTTACCGAATGCATAATCTCAAGTTAGAGCAGATCGAAACTCCTGAACAGCGAAAGGTTCGTTTGAACGCTTACCGAATGCATAACTCTCAAGTTAGAGCAGACGAAACTCCTGAACAGCGAGAGGCTCGTTTAAGAGCTTACCGAATGCATAACTCTCAAGTTAGATCAGACGAAACTCCTGAACAGCGAGAGGTTCGTTTGAGCGCTCTACGAATGCATAGATCTCAAGTACGAAAAGCAGAAAAGTCGCAAATAGAAGCTTTTAACAAAACCATAAATATCTTCTGTGACAAGGTGTGCGAGATTTGTACTAAAAGGTGTTATCCAAATCAAGTCACAAATCATAAAATAAATTTAAGCACTGCTTCGTACCTACCTGCAGAATTAACAAGTAAAGGAACCATATTGCTGTGTCATCGTTGCAAGAAACACCTTACAAGCAAAAAAACTTCAGGCCCAGCCAAAGCTTACTGGAATAATTTAGATCCTGGTGAAGTGCCTGATGCAATAAAGCAATTGACACAACCTGAACAACGTTTATTATCAAGAATTATACCATTTGTAAAAATTGTTAAATATGATGGTCTATTTGGACAGTATGGGTTTAGAGGGCAAGCTGTACTTTTTGCACAAGACATATTTGAGTTTACTGAAAGTCTGCCTAATATTTTACCTAGATCTACTGACAGTATAGGCATGGTTGTCATTACAGAACATCTAGAAAATTTAAATATATCACGGGAGTATAACATATCACGTCCACGTGTATATGAGGCATTGAGGTGGCTCATAAATAACAATCCCTTTATCAGGACATTATAATAGATAACGATGCTCAAATATTGCAAGAAGATCTTATTCGAGTAACCCAAGCTATTAATAATGAAAATGCACAAAATAATAATCAAGCATTATTAGAGACTGCTACTGTATCAGCTGTGGGAGAAGCAACCAACACTAATGATGCTTATAAAATGATCAATAATTCAATACGTGTTCTACGAGCTTCTTGGCATCAAGGAACAATCAAGTTTTCAATACAAACCATGCAGGCAGCCAATGTTGTGCTATGGTTTTGGCGAACATTACAAGAGCAGCAATATTAGCACCACATTCATGGACTAACAACATACTTAATACAAATATGCTCGAGGGTGACGCAATATATGCAGAAATAAGGCAACTATCAATAGATAACCCACTCTCTCTCGTACCTCCTATTGATAAGACAGGCTATTTAGAAATATGCCACTTTGGTGTCATTAGGGACAGTTTTGTGATGTATAGTTGCTCTTTTAGAATAGTATATGACGAGGAAACTGATTTAGTTGGATGTTTGCGAGATTCAGTAAACAAACAAGATTTCGGAATGACATTAAAAGAGGCTCTGACAACAATGTTTACAAACCACAAAGCCGGCGTTTTAATTGCCACATCTAAGTCTCTAGGAGTCATGAATTATAACGATAAATACTATTTTACCGACTCCCACGCGTGTGGCCCTAACGGTGCAAGTGCCTCTGATACCTACGGTAAAGCTTGTGTTGTTGAATGCGGTTCCCTTGATGACCTTGTCCGAGGTAACGTACAGTATACCCTCAACTACATAGATGTTCATATGACAAAGAGATTGACAGGCAATGCTAATATTACTACAGAACATAATTTACATCAATCTCCCCAAGTTACATATCCAATCAATATATCACACGAAGTTGAAACGAATCTAAATCAAGCTACACAGCAATATCAAAGATTACTAGTATCACCAACTATTACATCTCAATCTGAAAATGAAAGAAACGTAAAATGTCAAATTGAGACCATTCCCGTACATACTTCAGTAATGGCTCCTATCGATAGCACACAACCCACTGAAGAACAAGTTTTAGATGTGTCAAATAATGTCAACAAAATTACTAGAAAAACAACAGATAACATTGTAAATGTGGCTTATGAACGGAAAGCAGAGGAATTTGCATGGTTCTTCCTGTTGCCTTACGGGGTAAATGGATTAAACCAACCAAGAAATATAAAAATTTCACCTCTTGATTATTTCCAATATAGAATTCTAGGAAACGATACTAGGTTTCAACGAAATGATTATTTGTTTTACGCTTTATCAATGTTCGAGTACCATAGAGTAAAATCAACAATATCTGCTTGCTGCAAAAAAGTCGAAGGTCAAGATGGCAAAGTCGATGATGTTCATCTTTATCTTAAAAACCTTAGAGGCTCAGCGGCATATTGGCGAACTTCATTAAACGAACTGTTGGCGCAAATTCGATGTCTAGGGCCACCAACTTACTTTTTAACCTTCAGTTGTAATTACATAAACTGGTTGGATATGCGTAAATCTCTCCTTATTGCCGATGGACGACCAATGGATAATCCGCAAGATCTGGATAAAATAGCTACGCAGCGGTTAATTGAACAATATCCTGTTATTGTAAGTAGACATTTCATGTATCGTTTCAATGCCCTTATGAAATTTATGTTAAACAACAATCAAGTTTTAAATAATCGTATTAAGGACTACTGGTGGAGAATTGAATTCCAGAATCGTGGGAGCCCCCATGTTCACATGGTAGTTTGGGTGGAAGGTCACGCATCTTTTGATACGGAAGAGGGCTGCAACAGCTTAATAAAGTATGTAGTTGTGAATTACCGCCTGAGGCATCTGAATTGCACGATCTGATAAAGAAAAATCAACTACACAAACATACACATACCTGCTATAAGAACAGTTCTGAATCACCAACATGTAGGTTTGGTTTCCCGAGAAAAGAATGCACTGAAACTCGCCTCGTGTCTCATTCATCAGACGAATTTATACGTAATGGAGGCAGAATCTGTATTCTGAAGAGAGGGCCAGAAGATGGATGGGTTAATAATTATAACCCAACTCTTATAAAAGTCTGGAATGCTAATATGGATATTCAGCCATGCGGAACAAATGAAGCGATAGCATTTTACATAGCCAAATATGTTTCTAAATCTGAGCCTACTCAGCTTGATGGTAGTGTAGCTCGAGCAATACGCGAGATACAACGTGAAGAAACAGATATATCGCGTAAATTGTTTAAAGTATGTATGCGGATATTAAAGGAAAGACAAGTTTCTGCGTGTGAATGTGCTTATAGGCTATGTCATTTAAATTTCAGGGATAGTTCGAGAAAATGTACTTTTTTAAACACAAGAAAGCCAGAACAGCGGTACAGGGTCCTTAAATTTGATTCAAATGGTACAGCTACCCGGATACTGCAGTAATATAATCGAACGTTATGAAAAACGGCCTACAGAGCATCCCAACTACGATTTTGATAATATGTGCCTTCTAGAATTTGCAATGCTCTTCGAACCTCATTATGAAAAATCAAACCAAGAACCCGAAGAATGTGTTGATATATATGAACCAGAAAGGCAAACCAGACAGCGACTAATTACACTTACAGATAATAGTAAAATGGTAATCAGGAAAGTTCCTGCCGTCGTACGCATGCCATATTTTGTGGCTGCCAGTGATCCAGAAAACTATTACTACAGCTTACTTCTTCAGTATGTTCCGTTTAGAAATGAGAGCGAATTAATCGTTGACTATGATACAGCAAGAGATTCTTTCCTGGCAAGGAATCTGATCTCCGCGCAACTAACGCACTTTGGAGATATTTAGAGAGCGTGACAGACAGCTGGAAAATGCTTTTAACCAAATTCATGCTTTTGAAATCTTAAATCAAGAAGCTCAACAGGAAAACTTTGAAGAAGAATTGGAGATGCCAGAACAGCACATGACCGACGACGAATTCCTTTATGCTAGAAGAGCAATGAATGTTGGACAAATGAGATGCATTTTTATTCATAACAAGGAGTATTTCAGAACAGCTAAATAATCAAAGCGATGAGCGTCTAAGATTGTTCATAACGGGTAACGCTGGGACAGGAAAGACCTTCCTCTTCAACTTTATTGAAAAATCAAGTAAATCGGTGTTACGGCAAGCAAGTTGTTAAAGTTAGTGCGCTTACAGGGTGGCAGCACGCTTAGTGGAGGATCCACATTACATTCTACACTAAAATTGCCTGTACAAAAGGATGGTAGAATAGTGCAAATGCCTATCCTCACTGGCAATTACTTGCGTTTGATGCGGCAACAGTGGCAACATACTGAATTTTTATTTATAGATGAAATCTCTATGGTCCCATATGAAATGCTTTGTATGGTGGATTCCCGACTTAAACAACTCAAAAACAATGAATTACTCTTTGGTGGTATAAATATATGTGTATTTGGTGATTTAATGCAGTTACCACCTGTGCGAGGAAATCAAGTGTTTGATCAACCCTCTAGATTTATTCCGGCAACACACTTATGGCGTTCTTTCTCGTTAATTGAATTGACCGAGAATATGAGACAACAAGGTAGCACAACTTTTAAAGACCTCTTGAATGCATTACGAATTGGCGAACTTCAATCAGAACATTTTGCTATTTTAATGAATCGGCTAAACAAAGAACCAACTGGTGAATTTGTGATTGAAAAGGCCCTGCGAATTTATCCCACTAACCAACAAGTATACAATCACAACAAAACTGTTCTCGAACATTTCCGAGCTCGTGGTGTAACTATTAACAAAATAATAGCACAGGATAGTCTAGTAGATAGCACTCGAAAAAATGACAACATAGATTTAAATAATATTATACCTTCCGATATAAACAAGACAGGAGGGCTACCTAAGAAGTTAGAAATATTCGTTGGGCCAAGGTGATGTTGCGTTACAATGTGGATGTATCCAAAGGTCTTGTGAATGTGCCATTGGACATATTACAGAAATCATATGGCCCTGCTTTCGGAGAGCACAAATGTATGATACTGACATACCATCCGTCCGTATAGACTTCGGTAAAGACGGTGCTCATCTTATTCAACCGAAGACTGTGCAGTTTCCTGCAAAATATAGTCACGCACTGCAGAACGAAGAATGCTACCAATTATATTATGTTGGCTTGTGTGTGTGTGTGTGTGTGTGCACAGTACATAAAATGCAGGGTAGTACTGTCGACCATGCCGTTGTATACTTAGGCTCGAAACTCTTCGCTGCTGGTCAAGCATACGTGGCCTTAAGTAGGGTAAAATCATTAGAAGGTCTCCTTATTGAAGAGCTAGATTGTTCGAAGTTAACCGGCAAACGACCTTGCAACAATGATGCGTTAAATGAGATGCACAGACTGAGAAACCTGTCCAGAGATTACTAAAAAGTAAAAAATAAATTAAAAGTAAAAAAAAAAACTTTTTACAAGCTTTTATTTTAATTTACAATGTATGTATGTATGTAATTTTTCGGTGGAATCTTGCAACTCAATTTTGAAGCTGATAATCTTTAACACATTGAGCTGAAATTTTGCATACACGTTTAGTTTGGATGACAATGCATGTTTTGACTATTTATATTCCGATATTGCAATTAATTAAAAAGATATTAATTAAAAACGTTAAACTAGTTTTGGGCGCCAACTTCGATGTATCTGCATTGTTGTAATTATGTTATTATTACAACAATGACAAAAGTTGGCGTCGAAAATCGGTTTTCAGCCAAACTGCAATTTCATAACGTTGCGCTATTGACTGTATTAATTAACTTTTTCTAAAAAATAATTACATTTCTACAACGTAAAAATAATCTAATTTCTACAATGTATGCAATTTTTTTTTTTTTTACAAATTTATATCTATTTACTTGGATTTAAATCCAAAACAACAAAAGTAAAGCTGTTTTTCAAGTAGATTGGTACATTAAATACCTTTCTTAAAATAGAGAAATTCCCAAAATAGAGTTCATTATACATGGAGGTCTGACTGTATAAAAATAATGCGATGGTTAAATATTTTTTTCAAAATCAAGTTTCTAAAGATGACCTGAGCAATTAAAAAAATAGATTCTTACGTAGAAGATATTCAATGTCCAACAAACGAAAATATTGCTTAAAAATTACGGATTTAAAAAGATTGTGTTTTTCGTCTAATACCCCTTTTTGCGAGAACTAATTCAGCTAAACCAGCGATGGCGAACCAACGTTGAATGAGTTGAACAGGCTGAGAAGCCTGTCCAGCGATAACTAAAAAGTAAAAAATAAATTTAAAGTAAAAAACTTTTTTAAAAACAAGCTTTTATTTAAAAGCGCTAAAAAGAATTAAATAAACTTTTCCTTTAAACTTTTTTTACTATCAACTTATAACGTCATTACACAATTTATATGATATAAAAGCTTGTCGCGAGATTTACCTCTGCAGATAAACAAGTAAATTAAATAACTTGACTGATTTTAATTTTTAAAAATTCAAACTAAGTAAATACGAGTACTTAAATATTGCGACAAGCTTTATATCATATAAATTGTGTAATGACGTTATAAATTGATAGTAAAAAAAGTTTTAAAGGAAAAGTTTATTTTATTCTTTTTAGCGCTTTTAAATAAAAGCTTGTTTTTAAAAAAGTTTTTTACTTTAAATTTATTTTTTTTATTATTATTATTACAAGTTTTTGTTTAACTTACAATGTATGTATGTATGTATGTATGTAATTTGTTCGGGTGGAATCTTGCAACTCAATTTTCAAGCTGATATCTTCACTCCATTGAGCTGAAATTTTGTATACACGTTTAGTTTGGATGACAATGCATGTTTTGACAATTTATATTCCGATATTCCAATTAATTAAAAAGATATTAATTAAAAACATTAAATTAGTTTTGGCGCCAACTTCGATATATCTGCATTGTTGTAATAATGTTATTGTTACAACAATGACAAAAGTTGGCGTCGAAAATTGGTTTTCAGCCAAACTGGAATTTCATAACGTTGCGCTATTGACTGTATTAATTAACTTTGTCTAAAAAATAATTACATTTCTACAACGTAAAAATAATCTAATTTCTACAACGTATGCAATTTTTTTTACAAATTTCTATCTATTTTCTTGGATTTAAATTCAAAACAAAAAAGTAGAGCTATTTTTCAAGTAGATTGGTACATTGCATACCTTTTTCAACGCTGCCAAGTCAAACTGAGATGGAGTATTGAAGAAATTCTTTAAAAAATTTATCTAACTTTAATCTATGAAACTCAGACAAAAAATAATTACAGAATCAGAAAGATCATTTTTTTATGTATCTTACCCATCAAAAAGGAATCCGCTAGGAAAACAATAAGAGAAAAATATTATCTAGAAATGCAATGTATTTTCGATTAAAAAAATAATTTTATAATAAAATAAATGAATTTTTTAAAGAAATTTTCTAATTTTAAGCCTACAAGTAATTTAAATATACCTCATTTTATCACCAGTAATCTAAACACACACTACGACATGTGTCCTTAAATTTAATTACAAATAGAATCTGTTAATTTTATTTGAGTTTTTTTTGTTTGAAAAATTACGGCAATTTTGTTTCTCTAGATGAGTTAGGCACATTGTAAAACCAGCTTAAGGTTCTTTATATTCATAAAATGTGCCAAAAGAGAATAATTTGCAAAATGACCTGAAATATTTTAAAAATAAGGAGAGAAAAAAAATCGAATCTTAGAAGAAACATTTCGTTAAATAGAAAATGCACTTCGCTATTTGGAGTTGTTTTATGAAGAAAAGAGTAATATGTGCTTGGTTCCAGGAAAAAGTTCTTAAAATAGAGAAATTCCCAAAATAGAAGTTCGTTACATGGAGATCTGACTGTATAAAAATAATGCGATGGTTAATTATTTTTTCAAAATCAAGTTTCTAAAGATGACCTGAGCAATTAAAAAAAATGGATTCTTACGTAGAAGATATTCAATGTCCAGCAAAAAATTATTATTATTTGATAAAACTTTCTTTTTTGATTACAACATGCGTTTTGAATCTTAAGCATTTTATTGATTAATACAACTATTTAAATGCCTTTTGAAGTTTTTTAATAAATAACTAAATTTTTCTTCTAATATGTTAGAGAAAAATATATCCCTTATCTTCAAAATATTTCAAATAAATATTATATTCTTAAAGGTTTTTCAAAAATAGTCAAAATTTCAATTAAACATTTAATAACTTTGTCATGTATGAAGATAATCTCACTAAACCTTTTTTTTCGTGTGTAGAACAATGTTACCCAAGATCTGCACGAAGATTGAAAAAAATTGCTTAAAAATTACGGATTTAAAAACATTGTGCTTTTAGTCTAATACCCTTTTTGCCAGAATTAATTCAGCTAAACCAGGAATGGCGAACCAGCGTTCAATGAGTTGAACAGACTGACAAATCTGTCCAGTGATAACTAAAAAGTAAAAAAACTTTTTTAAGAACAAGCTTTTATTTAAACGCGCTAAAAAGAATAAAATAAACTTTTCCTTTAAAACTTTTTTTACTATCAACTTATAACGTCATTACACAATTTATATGATATAAAAGCTTGTCGCGAGATTTAAGTACTCGTATTTACTTAGTTAGAATTTTTACAAATTAAAATCAATCAGGTCAAGTTATTTATTTTACTTGTTTATCTACACAGGTAAATCTCGCGACAAGCTTTTATATCATGTAAATTGTGTAATGACGTTATAAGTTGATAGTAAAAAAAGTTTTAAAGGAAAAGTTTATTTTATTCTTTTTAGCGCGTTTCAATAAAAGCTTGTTCTTAAAAAAGTTTTTTTACTTTTAGTTTATTTTTGTTTTGCATTGTTTATCGTAAAATGTTAATGTACTTCAAGTGATTCAGATACTTCTTAATCTATACAAATAAATAAAATTGAAGTGTCTGTTTGTAATTTCAAATTAGCAGCTTTTTCTAAATGCATTTAAATGTATATACGATACTTATATTAAAAAATCAATTTTTAAAATTTTTGTCTGTCTGTCTGTTTGTTCCGGCTAATCTCGAAAACGGCTGGTCCGATTTTAAAAATACTTTCACCAATTGGAAAGCTACATTATCATCGAGTAACATAAGGTATATTTTATGTCCATATTCCTAGGGGAACGGGAACTATGCAGGTAAAACCTTAGGACGTTGCCAAGTTGGAGCAAAATTATGCATTTGGTCAATAAAGGAAATTTTAATAAAAATTTTCCCACATTTGTAACAAATAACTGAAAAATAGTGTAATTTAGTATCTTTACAAAAAGCAATTTTTTAAATGATTTTTTATTAAACGTCTAACATTTATTACGTTACGTTTGTTAAACGTCAAACTCAAACCTTGAGAAATATCGCCAAGTTGGCTAAAAAGTTATCTTGACAATCCCAGATATTCTAATGCAAATTTTCTCCCACTTTTTAAAGAGGGAAACGAAATAAGGTTTTAGCAAATTGCGTGATATTGAAAATTCTATGGTAATATTAATTGACAGTTTCATAAAAAGTTTTGATTTATCGAACATTTATTACTTTGAATTTTTTTAACCTAATTATACAATATTCATATTTTGCACAAAATTTTTCACTTATACTGAACCTAGATATTTTACATGGAGGTATTACTTTGAAGATATACTAGATGTTACTATGGAGGAGAAGCCATACAATGTCACTCACCGAATAAAATTAGGGAGCTTTACGCAATACTCATTTCATCTTCGGTCTTTCTAATCCTCAAGCCTTTTGGAATAAGTACAAAGAGTACATGGCGGAAGATATTTTGCAATGATTACAGCAAGTACAAGCAAATATGCCTTTCAAAGAACACATCAATAACGAAACGCAATAAAGGTTTTCAGAATGGTTGGAAAGAAGCTACATGATTTTGGAATGATAAGTCCTAGAAGTGCCGACGGAAATGGCTTCGATAATGAAATTACTTGAGAATTAAACTACGATTTTATAGCATTGAAACATGAAGTAACAAAATTTATCCCTCAATTAACTCCAGAACAAAGTCACGTTTTCCAACAAGTGTTACGCAAAATAGCAGTGGTGCACTCTTTTTTCTCGACGCCCCTGGAGGAACCGGAAAAACGTTTTTGCTAAACTTATTATTAATGACCATCAGAAGAAACCCAGAAGATAGCAGTCGCTATGGCTTCTTCTGGTATAGCCGCGACTTTACTGACCAACGGTCGTACTGCATATTCCGTTTTAAAATTATCGCTTACTCTTGCATTTGAAGATTCACTCATCTGAAATTTCAGAAAAAATAGCTCTCAAGGCAGGATGCTTCAACATGTAAGCTTTTAGTGTGGGATGAAAGTACGATGTTTCACAAGAAAGCTATAGAAGCGTTAAATCGGACACTTCAGGATTTACGAGATAGTACATATATTATAGGAGGAATGGTAACTTTATTAAATATTGGATGGTGAATTCTGAAAAACTCTCCCTGTAATCCAGAGGGGTACACCGGTAGATGAAATCAGTGTATCTATTAAATCATCAAGCTTATGGGCAAAAGTTGAAAAATTCAGTCTGAAAACGAATATGAGAGTGCATCTTCATAATGACGTAGATTTGGAACATTATGCAGAGACGCAATTGAAAATCGGTTATGCATGTTTGGACGCAAATGCTGGAGGTTATATTTTACTTCCAAAGAATTTTGTAATGTGGAAGAAAATGATGTAAATCTTATTGCTCAAATTTACCCAGGCTTGCAACAAAATTTAAATTGGGGTCAGTGGTTGCGCGCAAGATCAATATTGGCGCCTAACAATGACATTGTCCATAAAATCAACATTGAAAATTTAAATGAACTGCGGGGGAGGGAGGGGGAGAATAAAGAAATATGTATCAATGAATACAATCATGGATAAAGAACGAAGTACTTCATATCCCACGTAGTTTTTTATTCATTTGAACTTTCGGGTGTACCCTCACATAAACTTCAATTAAAACTAAATGTACCAGTTATACTTATGAAAAATCTCGATGCTCCTCGACTATGTAAAGGAACGAGGCTTTGGATCACAAAACTGATGCAGAATATACTTGGTGCCAATATTTTAACATATGAAGAGGGAATGTGTTATCATACCTCGAAATTCAAGTATCCCCACTGATCTACCGTTTCAATTCAAACGAGTTAAATTTCCAGTTTTACTGTTGCTATTTACAAAGCGAGGGCTAACATTTCAGGTAGCAGGGGAGCATTTGGAAAAGCAATGTTTTTCCCATGGCCAACTATATGTAGCCTGATCGGTGTGTCCAATGCCCAAATCTTCACATATTTGCAACTGACGGAAGAACATATAATATGGTATACAGTAGCATCTTAGAATAATATTCTGTTTTGAGCTCTTTTAAAGAGGAATTATATATTAAACGTAGATACTTTCAATTTTTAAAAATATTACTAGTTTAAGTTATTGAATTTTTGTAAATTATTATAATAAATTATATTTTCAGTTTTTTAAAACTGAGCTCACGCCGGCTGGGTGGCGTGGTTGGTTTGTCGCTGGCCTTCTGCACCTAAGGTTGCGGGTTCGACCCTGGCCCAAATCGGTGGATTTTCATGATGCAGAAACTCGACAGCGGCCATGTCGTATGATTATACGGCATGTAAAATATCCCTAGAGTGTCTGTTTGGCATGGGCGCTCTTGGCAAAATTAAATCCAGGTACAAGTTCGCATCGTCTGAGCTCAGGTGCCTCCCTCTGTGGAGGAAACTGGGCGTCAAAATTATCTGCAGCGATTGGTATTCGCCTGTACCGCACCGCACTAAAGAGTGATACCAGCTCTTGGGGATGTACTAGGTCTGCAATGGTAAAAATACCAACCCGCAGCTCATTGAATAAAAAAAAGAAGCTCAATTTTAGAATTTTTAAATTTTGTTTTGGTTCCAGTCAAGCCATAAAAAAATTACCATATTATATTATTTACTTTCTAATTATAATGATTACGACTTTGACAGTTATTTAAAGACATCAACGCGAGCGGTGCCACGGGTAAAAGCTAGTATTAAATATATGTATATGATGTTGGTTCGTTAGCTAGTAATGACTAAGAGCTAACAAAAAAAGCTGTTTGTTTTAAAAGTAACAAGGAAAATCGGGGAGGACTACACAATTACACAAATGCTTTACTATAAGTTAAACATTTAAACGCGCGTCGTTGCCAAGTGACTAAAGTTCCTCTTTTAGACAGTTCGTCGTTCTTTTTTGTCTCCGTCGCTCTACTCTCCTTCTCCATCCGTTCGTTGTCTCTGCTGAGTCTTTCGGGATCGCCATTCACCTCCCTGCGAAGCAAGGTGAATCACGTGTCAGGGCGCATTCAGTGGAGCCCTCCCTGGGCCCTTTACATATATGTTACCGCTAAAGTATAGAAATCAATTAATCTGCACATTAACTAGGGTGATCTGTTTAAGTGCGGAAAATTGTTTTATTTCTCAAATTACCTAGGTAATCTGCACATTACCTACTAAACTCAGGGTGGGCATTAATTTGACAGCGACTGACCGGTGGATCTTCAAGACATTTTAGGGTGACCGCTTGAAGATTAGCAGTTAGTAATTTTTTACCGAAATATTCAAGATTGGCTGACAGTATGCAGACTAAGTCTATAACTACAAGACCTAACTTTAGACCTAGCATGTTATATTTTTTCATGTATTTTGAATTGTTTGATAGCATTTGATATTATTATATTTGTGGCTATCGTTATTATGTTTGTATCGTGCCTTTTGCTTTAAACGTGGTTTTAAAAGCGCAAGTTTTTTTTAAAATTATTATTGCAGTTATGTAAGTAAGTACATATTAAGTATCTATTATTAAGTTATCACGAATATTGTAGACCTGTTTCTTTGCTCCCCATACCTACGCCACTGGGTGGACCGCAGCACCTTGAAAAATTGGAAGTAGCCCGTACCCTAGAAAAGTTTGCCCGCCCCTGTACTAGACAGTCGTTAAAGTGAAAATAAATTCTCTGGTGGAACAAAACGATTAGTTCAGCGATACTGAACCTGCGGCCCACCGAGACTTTTTAAGTGGTCCGGTCATGATCCATTGCTCTGAGAAATTTTTTATTTAAGACAATGTATTAAAAATTTAGAGGGAAATTCTTTGACAAGAAATCAAATATATCAATTTTGCTTTTTTTTTGGTGTCGATGTCGTACTCTACAAATTGATATCCCCCTCCCCAACCCTATTTGTAACGGTTACGGTTAGTGATAACAGACAACAGTGAAGTAGCGACATTTTTATGGTTGGAACTATTTTTACATCAAACTTTCATACCTTGCAAGCGAAAAATATCCTAACGATTTGGAGGTTGACTGTTTTGTAGAGAAAAACAAGCATGGATCAGTGCTTGTTTGATTTGTCACGAAAGTGCTGCATTTAAAAGATAACGATGAACAGGAATTATTCAATGACACTTTTCCAGAGGTGATATATATATATATAAATAGGCTTTATTGAATAATCTTTGCAACAGCAACAAAGTGTTTTGTCAGTGGTAATCTCACAGTAGTAACACAAATATCCTAAGAAGTTTGTTATATTATTGATAATCATATGAAACCGTTTACTGATGCAAAAATTAAGAAGGAGTGTTTCTTATATATAAATTCTTTTAATTTAGTGTTAGTGACCAAAATAAAAATATAATAATAATTAAAAAAAGCAAAACAGGATTTATAATATTCGATAGATAGGAGTTGATAAATTTTCCATAATGTTATCTTGGTCTTAAAGCATCCCCCCCCCCCGTTTAACCTCATGTTGCGACCCGCGTGAAATGGCTAATATATAAATATGCGGCCTAGCAGAAAAAAGGTTGAGTACCCTTGTTGATAGAATCAATCATCAATCAATTGAAAAACTACAATGCAAAGAATGAAACTATGTAAAATGTTATTGAAATTAAGAAAGTTGATGAACAGTGTATTATTTATTTATTTTTTGATGTCTGAAGAATCACGTAAATATAATCAAGCAAAGACAAATTTGTTCATATAATCAATTATCAATGAATTGAAAAACTATAATACAAAGAATCAAATGGTTTAACTTATTATCACATTTTTTTGAAACCCTGTCTGGTATTGCTGTTTGACGTAAAAATATTTCTACAGCAGAGGGACATCTTCTTTCGTTAAAATTCTCTCTTTGTGAATACGGAATTTTGATCTCGCATACAACTGTTTAAAAAAATAAAATTAAAATAAATTCTGGGATTAATCATCTTTTAATCAAAATTCATAACCGAACGGAAATGAAAGAAACAAACTTTAGAACTTTAACGCTGCGGAAGCCATTTAGGCATTATTAAAATGCCTAAATGGCATTTTAATGCATTATGCTAAATGCATTATAAAATTGCCTAGTTAAAATGCGGAAAGCTCTTGCTTCCGCACTGTAACGGTGCAAATCAGTTAATTTGCAGATAAGCACATTAACGGCTTTCGAGCTTTAACAGTAATATACAGGGTGTCCGAAGATAGCACCCAAACTTTGCACAGCCTCTTCTTTGCGAGTACATTAAAAATTCCACAAGAACTGTACCTGAACGATCCATAATTTTCGAGAAAAATACGAAAATCAAAGTATGATATCACAGCCGTATTAGACACATCAACGGCAGTATTTGCAAATATTTATAAAGGCAGAGAGGCCCCAGTGATAGCGTATCTCACTTTAAAACCACTGGTGCGGGGTTCTATCTTCGGGCTAGGCAAGGTCGACTCAGCCTTTCATCCTTTCAGTGGGTCGATAAATGAGTACCAAGCTCGCTTGGGAGCTAAGCAGTGGGGGTTTCGCTTAAGACTGACCACCTGATCGGGACATCTGCTCATGCACCTCAGCGCTCAAAGGTCACGTATACTGAGATGGGCACAGCAGGCCTTGGCCCTCAAGGGCTGTTGCGCCACTGAGTTTAATTTATAAAGGCAGATGTTCAAGGTGAATGGATGAGTTCACACGTCACAGCAGCGGGGTGTCCTCCAAAGTACAAGCAGCATGCAGGCTAGCGACTAAGTCCGTTTGTGTAATCTTTACGTCTTCATATACCAATTCTTTGAGAATGTTGTATTAGCAAGAAATCCAACGGAATGAGGTCTGGTGATTGTGGCGATCATAGAACCGGACCCCTAAGTCCCATCCAACCAATCACTTGCTGGAGCACAAAAATGAGCCCCATCACGAATCATCATTCATTCATCATCACAGTTATTTACAGTGTCTTTTTCATAAATTATAGATCGCACAGGTACAATTCTCTGGACATTTTTTATGTGCTTCCAAAGAGGAATCTGGCTGTGCGTTTGGACGTTATTTAATGGACACCCTGAAAAAATCCCCGACGCTCCTTGCGACGAATGTAAACATTAGAAGAAACGCGAAAAATTATTGATGAACTGAAAATTGCCAAAAACAAACAATTTCTTGTTTTAATGTTGAGCAAAAAAAAAAAAAAATTCTCAAAATTTGTCTCCTATGCACTTTTAAGCCACTTAGACCTGGCAACAAAAATATAAGAGTCAGTCTTTCTGGTTAACAAAAAAAAAAAAAAAAAAAAAAATACAATGACAAAATTTTGTAAATTTTAATGCAACAAAAAAAATGTTAATATGTGAAAACCTTTCCCATAAAATATTTTGAAAGATGTAGCAATAAAAAATTGTTATCATTATTACTGTGCCTGGAACTAAAACCAGACGACGCTGGTCTAATATCAAAACATTTCCTTGATTCTGACCTTGAAAAAAACCCCTTTCATTCCGTTTACTTCCTGCATGCAAGCTCTTTTAAAAGTATTCTCAATAACTTTTCTCTTGCACTATTACTATACTATGAGTCCGTGACTCAATCAATTAAATTTGGATTTTATCTCATGACTGTACGAATATTCAGAGCTTCAGTTTTGAAAGCAAAAAGTTATATTATTAGAAAATTAAGAATAAATTTTTTAAAATTTGTGGATTTTCAGTAATTTAGAAGAATAAAAATATGTAATTCTGAATTCTTGAGGAGTATTTTATATAAACACACACATACCTCTACATTTCTAATATTAGCATTACACTGATGGTTAGAAAAAAACCCCACTTTCATAATTATTTACTTAAAATATAAGATACAACCAAGAAACAAATTTTGTGTTCTATTTAAGCCATGAGTGAGTGAGAGTTACACTGACGTCATTATATTTTTAAAGTTGCATGAGGGGTATTGGTGACGGATCCTTTAATTTTGAACCATGGTCAAGTGACGAGGACGACATCTGAGCTGGCACCGCCCCCCTCTCCTAACTTCAACACTACACCAACGGGAGGGTGTTTGAGCCTCGACATATTAAATGTGCATCGGCCCCCTCTGACCTGTGGGTGTTCAGCAGTACCAAGCTCGAACTGAAGACGCGCCAGCCAAGAGTCTGTGACCATATCCACTAGGCTTAAGTGCGATGAGCGTTTTACATAAAGGAAAAAATTATGTTGTTAAGTTAAATGAATTCCGAAAAACATAATCAGTTAAAGAAAGCAGTTTTGCTCATTTTCATAAATAAACTTTATGTAAAACTTTTACAAAATGAAAGCTTTTTTTTAATTTTTTGAATACTTGATATTCAATTATTGTAATTTGCAGTAATAAATATTGGTGTCTCTCTTTATTCAACTTGAAAAACATCTACATCACTATCCTCAAACAGACATGAGAAGACGCTTGCAAATGGTTAGGACTGTCGTTTCCAGAGGGGGACGGGTGGGGGGAGTTACGAAGACACTCAATCAAGTTCTTGAATGGGACGAAATGGAACGTGCTTTTGCATATTTACAAGTTAGAAACATCGATATTAACAACACTGAGATTCTATTTAACCAGTTTGTTTATCCAACACATTACTTAGAAAAAAAATAATGCTAGCTTTAAGTGCAAGATAAAGCAGGCCCGTTATGTTGAATTCTGTTGTTAGCGATTTTATATTTTTATTAAAATTTTTGTTTCTTGCAGGTATGTATATACAGGGTGTTTCCTAAATAGAGCCCAAATTCTGCAAAGCCAGCTTCCTCGTTGGAAGTACATAAGAAATGTCCAAAGAACTGTACCAATACGATTCATAGACACGAGAAAAATACGAAAAACAAGGTATGACGTCACAGCCTGTCTGTAAAGGTGTGAGCCGACATTTTCGGGGATCGTCTGCTTGGACCATATTTGTTGCCTGAATGGCTCTCGGGACAGTCCTACTTGGCATTACTCAGTAATGTCTTAAGCGAGTTCCTCGATGACTTGCCCTTAACGGCAATATACGACCTTTGGTTTCAGCATGATGGGGCTCCGGCGCGGCGCATTTCTACGCACCTGTACGTGATTGTCTGGGCATGGCATACACTGTCTGCTGGATCAGATGAGTAGGGTTCGGTTTTATGGCTCTCCTACCGAATGGATTTTTTCCTATAGGGCAATATCAAGAAAATGATGTATCGAGACGTAATGAATTCAAAAACGAACTTAGTTGCTCGTCTGCATGCTGTTTGTACTTCGATGGACACCACACTGCTGTGATATGTACACTCATCCATTCCTCAAAGTGCTTTAGTCTGCCTTGATATGCATACGGATACTTTGAGCATCTGCCTTTTTTAAGTATTTGCAAATACTGCCGTAGATGTGTCCAATGCGGTGTTTTTTCCTTGCACCAGCTGTGACGTCATACGTTATTTTTCTCATTATCTATGGATCGCGCAGGTACAGTTCTTTGCAGTGGCCAGCGAGCATCCCATATCTCTGAAAAACCCAGGATTCTAGGGGGCCCAAAGCTTAATGTTATGGCTTTGCATTTCTGTGTAAGATCCGGCATGGGGCCCAAAAGCTGATTTTGCAGGATGGGGGCTTTATATTCTTCGTTACGCCACTGGTTCTATGTGCATTTTTTAAACACTCCCATTGAGGAATCTAGTTGTGCGGAGTTTGGCCACAATTTATGGGACACCCTGTATTTACAAAAACATTAAATAAATGAAAATTTGCATGTGCTATTGTTATAATACAAGTGGTACTGCGAACTCCGGTTTAATATTTAATACCTACAAATCCCAAACGTTACTGAAATAATTGTAAGACGTTAGGCAACCATGATGATTGGTTGTTAGATAAATGCTTTTTTAATAGATACACTTGCCTCCGAAAGTCTGCGTACAGGCGATCATATTTTATATTCATGCAAAAATGGCTAATTAAATGAAGTCTTTCTGAGTCAATACTATTTATTATTGATACATCTATCGTCATTAATTCAAATAGTGTAATCAATAATCACCTGAATATTACATAAAATAATACAAATATTTATATCTTCAGAACGACACAAATCGTGTTCGTCAAAAGTCTGCGTACACTAGAAAAAACCTTTACAGTAATGGATTGTAACTAAAAGTTAATACTTTTTAAGCTATTCCGTTCTTTCTGTAACTCTCTCATCATATTTGGCAGGGATTTAACTAGCTCAGTTGTCTCATTTGTGGATATTTTGTTCCGTTCTTCTACTATGACAGATTTAAGCATTTCCTTGGATGTTATTACGTTTTCCCTGATTATTCCCTCGAATAAATCCCATAAATTCTGTATCGTGCTTAGGTCTGGGGACTAGGATGGCCTATGGGATTGGTTTGGAACATGTCAGGACAACCACGGCTTCACAATTACTTCACAATGGGAGCCATTTTCTCGGTACTTTTGTGACGCTGAAAGTAAAAATCATCACTCACCGCGAGTCTCTCGGCACTTTCCCTTATATTTTACTTCCTTAAGATAAAGTAATCAATTTTGTGCATTATTGATTCGATAAATACCAGATAACTAGCCCAAAGACTTCTAATGCACCCCCAAACATTATGCCTCTTTCTCCATGTTTGATAGTCGAAAAAGGATTCTCTTTCTTAAGATCTGTCCAGGAATTTTTGCAAGCATATTTTTGTTCTTTTTGATGCCAAATGACAAAAAAATACTTTCAATTGAATATATTACATTTTTCGAATAATTATGTGTCTATTTAGATGTTTTTCTGGCAAAGGTCATTCTCTTATCTCTTTTCACTCGAGAGGTGAATGATTTCTTGAGTGCAACTCAACCATGATAGTCATCCTTTTTCAGTTCCCTTCGAATTGTGGTGAAAGTCACATATTTTTGGAATATCTCAGCCACACTTTTAGCTATTTGTGAAGCTTATAGTCTTGGATTTATTTTTATAGAGCGTATTACAAAGCAAGATTCTAGAGGTGACACTGTAGACGGGCGGCCGTATTGTGGAGTAGAGGCTAACATTTTAGTTAATTTGTACTTTATGAGTACTTTTTGAATCAACGAATGTCTCCAAAACCAGTTTCAGCAATTTCTTTAAAAATTCCCCCCTTTTCTGAAGATTTCTGATGATTTTTCTTTCAATAATATATCGGTCTCTATTCTGTCGCCTGCCATGGAACCACAAAAGTTTTCAAATCTCAATCCTAAATAAATCGTAAAATAAGCTTATAATTACTTAAAAAGATGATTTAGTGCTATTATTTTACAGTGAAAGGTCTTTAAAAGCTCTATTTTGTAAGTGTACGCAGACTTTTGTGGCGCAGATGGTTGGTGATTATTTGGTAGTCATCCTTGTTTTTTCTTGTTAAGGTGAAATTTGTTGCTGCTGTTTGATTAAGGAAATTTTGAAGAATCCCTGACAACAATGTTGATTTTCAAAAGCGAAATTTTAATAGTAATTATAGCACAAACACGTAAGATCGTTGCCTGTACGCAGACTTTCGGAGGCAAGTGTATATAACAGGAAAACTTAATGAGGTCAGTTTGCAAGAACAACGATGCTTGTAATTTAACCAACGCTTTGAATGAAAAATTGTTGTTTTTGAGTGTCAACTTAAAAATAATAATACTCAATACATTTTCCTCTGTTAAATAAATGCTCAAAAACCAACCTAAGAATTTTTTGATATATGTCAATGAAATAAAGACACCCAAAACTGCCTTTTACCGACGTTTCTCAAAATTAGCAAAATATGATAAAATGTGTTTGAAATATTTTGATGCTCATTTCATATTTAAGTGAACAGCGTTCCTGAAATTCTGCACAAATGGAATTTATTTATAATGTAAAAATAAATGGAAATAGGTTTTTGCGTCCACATCAAAAATGAATTTATCCCAATTTAAGGTATTTAGCACAATGACTGGTAAGTATATTGATCGTCACATGTTCGTGTAACATTTTTTCGGACTTGAAATTAACAGTGTTAGTAAAGATTGATCCTATAAATGGGCACGGGCAAAATAAAGACATGGAGTCTAAAAAGTTAAATATTAATATTTATTTTAAAGAAAACACTTGAATAGATCTAATTTCCTTTGCACTCAGAAATAGAATGAATCCCACTGGCCTCGCCAAAGGGAGTGTGAAGGGGAGGGGGTAGTCTAACCGTCTCCTTTTGCAGGTGGCGTTCCAGCCTTATGGACTTCGAACTCAAACACTTCAAAAAATATATTTGGTATACTAACGTTTAATGTTTCAGAGGGGAAAAAAATCACAGCTTACAATAACAGCGCAAATCATTCTCTAATTTATTCCAAAATACTAGGAACACTAAGGCATGCTGAGTCATGACATTCCGAAAAATGAAGTTCTCTTATAAAAGGAGAAAGAAAGGTCTTTTGGTACTATTTTCTCTAATTAAAACTAATAATACTTTTTTTCATTCACATAAATCTTAAAAGTACCATGAATACATAAAAGCAAGATAATTTCATTGACATGAAATAACTATTCTTCCTCTTTAACACATTAATCTTTTCAATCAAACACAATTGTTATTCACGGACGTGAATTTATTATTATACATAAAAAATGTAAATAAAATATGAAAAAAATTAGCAGTTATAGAGACTGCCGATAGAAGTGAAAACTTAGAACTTTTAGTATTAAAATTTGAAATTTCATAATGTTTGAATTAAAAGAACAACATCAATCTGGTTTTCACATCTATTGACACTCCGAGCAACAACTAAATGCATGTTTATGTGGTTTTTTTATTCAAATATATTACGGGTTGTACAAGATCATGACAAAATATAAATACAATTCAATTGAAATAGCAATTAATAAGCAATCATATTATTTATGGATAGTATTTGTATTTACTTAAATTTCAATGTACTTGATTTTTACATTTTTTAATTGTTTGCATCATTGTCATCATTAATTTCAACAATACTTATAGCCCAGTCATCTTAGGGTTTCGCTGCGGAATGAGAGATAATAAGCTGAAAACTCGTATATACCTTTATTTTGGCATTCTAAAAGTTGTCTCAAAAGTCTCATAAAATCTCGTGTCCGCGTCTTAAGATATTCAAGGTCAAAGGTCAAAAAATTCGGGTTTTTTGCAAACATCTCGTTTCCTATGGCTTTAATGTTATTTACATTTATTATAAATATTGTAGAGAATAAAATTTTCTATAACTTCAATTGAAATAATTTTTTATACATCAAACCGTTTTTGAGATAGAGGGCGCTGAATGCTCAGCGCTTAGTTATCTACAGCAGAATATAAGGTCGACCGTTAGTGACATGATATAACACGCTGTATATAGTCTATTAACCTTAAAAATATACATAGCTATGAACATTTGGCCTTTTTATTAATTATTACGTTACATTTAGTAATAGATTTCATTAAACAAGTATATGTTTCTTTTATAACTAACTTTTGAACTACACTGTTCGTGTAGCTCAAAAGTTGTTGACAGATATGCTTAAAGTATTTTTTTAATTATATTCTGTTTTTATATATACTATTTATATTTAAAGTAGAAAAATAAAGTAAATAATTTTTAATTATATTTTTACTTAAAAATATCGTTTTATATAAAATTATTATAATTGAAATTCGGATGTAAAGAGGTTTTACAAAAATTTTAATTATAAGACGAAAATAAATGTTAATTTTTTACCTCTTATTCTTCATTGTCTTTCGATCACTCGAAAATTTGCAATTCATTCTCATTATTTTCGTTGTCAAGGAAATTTTTCTCGAAATCTTGAAGGATTTCGGAATCAAAAGTACAATCTTCATCGAGATCGCTCTCGTATCGTGAAGCATTGAAGCAAGCTTGCCCATTACACTGGCCACAAGCTGAAGAACATTGAAACCCCGATTTCCTACATCCACAGCGTGGACCACAACCATTTTTGCAGTTGCAAAATATGGTATTAAGTAATTCATCTGGAGCAGGCGGTAATATTGTCGTAATCGGTTCCAAAAATTCATTCCGCAGAATCCAACCCCATTCCTGGGGTTCTAAATCATTCCCTAGCCAAGTTTGAACTTGATAATATACACGGCTAATGTGTTGCTGAGCCGCTGCACTTGTTGGTGGAAGATTGGATAACTGCACGGGTTTGTTGAGCTTTGTTGACTTGATGAATTGAGTGTGTGTGTGTGTGTGTGTGAGTGTGTGTGTGTGTATCGTAGATTATCAATACTGTTCTCAGATTTTGGAGCATTGTATATCGCCAACAAGACTCGTAATCCATTTTCATGTAATGTTTGTACAGGACAGTTTTCTTCTTGGAATACTTGAGCTAGTTGATCCAAGTTCAGAAGATTCTCTAATATTCTATAATGAAAGTTTTTTCCCCCCCTTTTTTAAAAAGTTCAGAGGTTGTATCACAGCCACTACATGCATGCAGAAACAAAGTATGCTTTTTACAATGAGGATATTTATAAAATTTTTTGGAAAAGTATATTTGAGTTTTAACATTCCCTTTGCCAACTTTTTTAAAGAACACTTCTTTTTGATGCGCTTGAGTACGTCCAACTAAAATGACGAGCAAATCAATATCTTCTCCTATTATGACGGCAGTCCTGTGATGTTCCGATTCTCCAATAGCTGTTTCTACGATAAGAACATCTGCATCATCTTTGGCCTGTTTTATCGTGATATCAACAGATTCTAATTTCCCAATCAACATGTTAATAAAAAAATTTTTGTTACATCGATTCGACAAAAAATTCTTTTGGCTAATTGATACTCTATCATTGTTTCGTCGAAACAAACATCATTCGATTTTGATAAAGCAGGAGTTCTTCTTAGCTGTTCCATTGCTTATGTTTTTGCTACAGTTCGAGTATCCATCAAATACAACTACAATTTCAGAACCATAATATTTTTGTAAATATTTTACGTTTCTGTCTTAAATTATTGAAAAAATATCGTCTTTACTCCATACGATGCGATGCAAAAGAAACCCACCATCGATAATGTATGTTACATTACTTTCATCGAGGTCAAAATCTACAGGAGTCATATTGTCATATAATGTCACTTTCGTGGTTTTTCTCATGCCATCATTATCAAATAAAGTTGATGGATATGGACTTAGTTCATATTGAAGATATTCTTGAAGATTACGTTCAAACTGTTTGCTTACAGTTATTCTTTGGAAGAGTAGCAATGGATCAATTGAAACTCTAGAACTGTTAATTTTGACAGATTTGTTGATAATCGAAAGCGGTAAAACCTTATCAGATCGTTTTAACTTTATTTCATTAAATTTTAAACCAGTTATCCTTACCATTGATTGTAATCCGATTTCATGGGCTTTGTGACAGTTAATTTGATCATTTCCAACTATTACAGAAACTAAATATACCAATTGTTGCGTATTTGGGAAGGGATTATGAAATGTAAGCCATTCAACTAGTTTACTTACATCAGTATTATCTCTTTTTACTCTTGAATCCTTAGCATCAACGTGTTGTTCAGTAGAGTCTAAAGAAATTGTACAAAACTTCTCCATCTCGTCACAAATTGTATTTGTAGCGTACATAGCAAACACCCATTTACATTTATATCAGCATTGTCCCCAACATATTGAACAAGCATCCCTGATTCCGATGATAAAATACGAGGCTATGGATGGTAAACTGCTGAAATTTCGTGCTGTACAGTATTACAATACGAAGTTGCAAAACCCAAGCTATATAACACTTCTATAAGTCTTTTAGATCCATATCTTCTATGAAGAAACACAGAAAGGCTTAATAGTAGCTGTGATGAAAATGATCGTTCTCGTAATACAGCCATTATTGCATGACTTATTGACGTGCATTTTGTTTTTAAATAAGCTATTTTTCCCTTTTCTGTTTTTCATTATGACTTATCGTAAGAAATGCAATAAACTTTTTGGTATATCTTGATTTACATCATTCAACATTTTACTTGGAGGTGGATAAGACTTGGTTTCAACGACAGGTGACCTAATGTCTTCACGAATAATAGCTGCTGCAGCTTCTACAATTCGCAACCGTTCTTTCCTTCGGGATCCCTTTTTTATTATCATACCAAGCTTTTGATAATATATTAGCTTGTGTATCACGAAAAGACATGATTGTAAAAGATCTTACTTTTGTTGTAATTATTATATTCGTCAAATATTTTTGTTGAAGTCTCGTAATTATAGTTTTATCATCTGGTACATACCCCGTCAGGACATCTATGAGCTCTTTCAATGTAAATTGGGAATCGTCGTGATTTTCGATGTAATTAAAAATCTCTGCCATAGCTTCTGTGACTTGACTATCTTGGTGAGACTTCTTTTCAGTAGATGGTATCTGATTTAAGAAATTAGTGCAGCAGAGTATGATATTTTGCTTCAGAAGGGATCAAATCATACTCACAAAGTATACGATTTTTCACTAATTCTCCTATAGAATCACCACGTTTTTTTGCTTTTTTTAAGACATTGTCTTTAAACTCAAGAGTACTCACTTTACTGATCTTGCGCCTGTACTTCTCTTTTTTTTAGTTTCTGTTACTTCATCAGCTACTTGACCACAAAATAAACAGAGCTTTTTGAAATCAAACGCTTCATTTTTTTCTTTTACGAGGGACACTAGGTGATGATAAAGATTCACTGTTTTCAATGCGTCGTTTCGATGCTGTAATAGAATTTTTACTGATGTACACTTTTCGGCACCCTGTATGTACATTCACGGAGGTTAAAGAATTTAAAAAATCAATGTGACCGTCCTTTCGTTCGAAACTTGCTGCTCTCAAAGTTTTTAAACCGCGCACTACATTAACAGGATAACCTTGTGATAGTGATTCACTACATATAAAACATAAATCAGACATAACTCTCAAAATTTTACGTCCGTCGTAGCTAAAATACAATTTAAAACTAACGAATAAACGTGGCTAGTAGAAACTGAATTGTTTAAAAGGAAATCGGTCTTTATTATTTAGCTAAACATGTGTCCATCAACTAGCTATAAATTAAACGTTCGTATATTAGGTGTGTATAAGAATGTAAAGCGTCCTCTAGCGCTCATAAACATTCAGTGTATCCTTAGACTCCAACCAGAGAGGAGTCGAATCGAGACGAGACATTTTAACAAACAACAGTCCATTGGAAATTGAGGGAGACTCTCCTTTATTTGAGTATTTTACCATGTTTTTATTACGTCTGTCAGGGTGAAATTTTGTAAGTCATTTTAAACTAACTTCCCAATGAGCTAGAGACTTGAAATTTGGACCATAGCTTAGAAGTGGATGACAATGCATGAAAATATGCTTTTTAGTTCTTTATAAAAACATGGTAAATTAAAATTTTTTTATTCTTAGATCATGTTTTTTTTTTTGAGGTAACTAAGCTATCAATAGGGGTCAGCAGGTCTAGGCATAATCTGCACAGAAGGAAACAAATTTGAAGGATTATACATTTCAAACTAATTGCATTTCATTTTTCTTCTTAAAATGTAATTAGCATACATTAAAATATAATTAAAGTAAGTCTATAGTTTCAGTTAACTGTTTTTCAATTACACGAACGGATGCGGAGTATTAAAAATATACTTGATTAATGAAATTTATTACTAAATGTAATGTAATAATTAATAAAAAATGCCAATTGTTCGTAACTATATATATATTTAAGGTTTATAGACTTTATAAGGCGTAATATATCATGTGACTAATTGTTGACCTTGCATTTTGCTGTAGATAGCCAACCATTGCGCGTTCAGCGCCCTCTATTTCAAAAACGGTTTGATGTATAAAAAAATGTTTCAATTAAAGTTATGGAAAATTTTATTCTCTACAATATTTGTAATAAATGTAAACAGCTTTAAGGCCATAGGAAAAGAGATATTTGCAAAAAACCGAATTTTTTGACCTTTGACCTTGAATATCTTAAGACGCGGACACGAGATTTTATGAGACTTTTGAGACAACATTTAGAATGACAAAATAAAGGTCTATACAAGTTTTCAGCTTATTATCTCTCATTCCGCAGTTGACCCTTTTTTTTTTGACTAAGATGACTGGGCTATTAGACTTTTTGTACTTTCAATCATTTCATTTTGTTCTAAAAAAGATACAATAGGCTTATGGTAACTAAAGTAAGAATGCAAAATGTTTGATTCAAATTTATCAAAGTATCACGTGTATAAACCGCATCGATCGTCGTTTTATATTTTGTAGTACTGAGTTTTCGATCACTGGACATATTTAAATTAAGTGTCTCATTTAGAAATTAAATTAGTGGTAGATTTTTATCATCTGCAAAGTTAATATTGAAGTCTCCACTTAAAATCATCGGTACATTATCATATTTTTCGCCAAATCTTTTATGGAGTATTTCAGAACCTTCTTTTGTGTAAATCATCAAATTTTCGAATAAAAATTGTTGTATTCGTCTCATAGATTTTTCAGGCGAAATATAAACGGCAACCATTAAAATGTATTACCCATTCTCGGAATCGCAACGAGCAACGCATATTTCGCTTATATCAAAAACATTATGACCAATGCTTCTAGTGAATTTAGTATGTATGTCCATATGTGAAGTAATGAAGTGTGACGTATCTTGAGTATTGTGATAAATAGCTACGACTGTGCTGGAACTTCGGGTCTTTTATAACTTACAACAAAGTTGAAATTCGGAATATCCAGTGGTTCTTCGTTTTTGATATGAATTTCTGACAAAAGAAGAACATTTGACTTTTTTACGATAGCATCATTTTTTAGGTCAGCTGCATGCGCATGCAAATTTTGACAATTGAATGAAAATATCGATAATCCTTTCTTGTTGGAGATGAATTCTAGAAAAGTTTTGGTGACCTTTTCAATTCTAACGTTAGATCCTCTCGATGACTTGTTGATCTTTTGTGATGTTTATCTGTTTCTGAAGCATTTAGAGGTGTTCCTGTTCTACCAATCCAAAATTTCCAGCTGCTGCTAATATCTTGAGTAACCAAAAATATATAAACCTTGAATCCTCGTTACTCTTGAAAAAGCTACTTATACTAAATCTCTAGGATGTTTGCGATCGTATTCGTGAACAATAGCATAATAATTACCTCCCTGTGATTTGTGAATAGTCATTGCCAAAGCAGAAATAAGGGGAAAATGTTAAGGATCTAAGCAAATATGAAAAACGGATATTTAAAATAACCCTAATTCCCTGACAATATTTTTTCGTAAATTTCTAATAATAAAATCGAATGATTTGTAGTTTATGAACATTTTTTGAATCAATGAATGTCTTCTATTAACAGTTTCAGCAATTGCTTTCAAAATTTCCCCTTCTTCTGAAGATCCAAGAAGACTTTTCTTTCAATAATATATCGATCTTTATTCTGTTGCCTGCCATGGAACTACAAAAGTTTTCAAGTATCAAATCCAATAAATCGTAAAATAAGCTTATAATTACTTAAAAACATGATTTAGTGCAATTATTTTACAATGAAAGGTCTTTAAAAGCTTTATTTTGTAAGTGTACGCAGACTTTTCGCGCGGATGGTTGGTGATTATTTGGTGGTTATTTTTGTTTTTTCATGTTAAGGTGAAATTCCTTGCTGCTGTTTGAAAAAGGAAATTTTGAAGAATCCCTTACAACTATGTTGATTTTCTAAAGCGAGATTTTAATAGTAATCATAGCATAAACACGTAAGATGATTGCCTGTACGCAGACTTTCGGAGGCAAGTGTTATACATCTTTTTAAACATAATAGCACCATTCGTACAGAAAATTTCCTAAAAATTAATGCAAAAAAATATATTTAAATAAATGAGTAATTTACCTGTAAAGCTGGCTTTCTGTATGGCAGAAATCATTAGGCTTTGGAGTCAGTTCACACTAACTATACATATAAAGCTTAGAATACTTAGCTTTCATCTTGAATTACAAATTTTCTTAACATCATTTGCATTTACATTAATGATTATGAATTTGTTAATCAAATTTGATTTTGCATGATAAATTCGAAAACACAATACTGTACATAACCCAACATCGCAATCTGGACAGTAGAATCCTGTTTGTCTTCTTCCCTTTTCTGTCTCTCTCAGCTGCAAAAAAATACTGTCGTGTTGGATTAGTTTTCTTCTATGTTGGAGGAATGTAATCAACCACGTGTCTGTGAGACAATCGTGAAGGGAAGGGGGGTTGACCAGCAGAAGGACGCCCTCATTTTGCAAAAAAATCCACCGAGTGGTACTTTTCAATTATTCGAAACCATAAAAAGGATGTAAATTTAGAAAACCAGCTAAGATGTGCTATGTGGAACACTAATATAGATGTATAAAAATTAGTGAAAGAAAAGATAAATGCCTCATTTTATGAAGACTCGACGGACCTAGTAATTTTGAACATCCTTCAAATGACAAGGACGACACCTAAACTGGCATCCCGTCACCAAACTACCATACCACGTCAACGAGAGGATTTAAAGCCTCGACAGATTTAGCGCAATGATTGTCAGTGGAGACAATTGAAGCAATTTTGATTTATCATTTACACTTTTAAATGACGTGCTCGATTTTTCAATTAGTACGTAAAAGAAGAAAATGATTTAATGAAATAAGTAAAATCAACATTAAGATACGGCTAAGCCTAACCTTGCATCTTTTTTGTACTATCCTACTTGTTCATTTTAATAGGCTACTTAAATTTCAACGATTTTTGTTCTCTATCACAATAAACAAATCATCATCAACCATTCTTTTCATGTGTTTTATTTATTCAGCACTTATACGTCCCGTATCAATGCTTTGAAATTATGACAATTCTGATTATCCTTCATTTTTCCAAGAATATTTGCAATTTTTCGAATAGCTTCATACTATTTTTAGGAACACATAAATCATTCAAAATACAATTCTTTAAATTATTACATACACATTATTTGTGATATAAAAATGTCTAGAATTACAAAAAAAAAAAAAAAAAAAAAAAAAAAAAAACCGTTTTAACAAAAGTACATAAAAGTTAAAAATAAATTAGGGAATTATTTAATAATTTTAAATAAAAACATTCTTATTTATACATGTTTAAAAATATGCTGATAAATTAAAAAAAACTCATTACTGTATGAGTATATTGTTATAATTACAATTTAAGTGTTATTTCAATTTTTACGCAATTTAACATTTTAAATTAATATTTAGAACCTCTTCAAAAATGCTTTTTGTCTCTGTCTCTGAACATATGGAGTTAATTATTGCACATGTGTGATTAAATATATTATAATAAAATTAAATTACATCCACTTCAGAAGGTGAAAATATCAAACGTCTTTATTCCGCTGCTACTCCGTTATGTTACATTTCTACTAGCTGGTTTTACAGTTCTGAGGCAACTCATTAAATCCATCATCGGATTCTTTCATTGCCATATGCAACAAATTCAAAAACTACTAATCTGAACTTAAAATATAGACATAAATTATTTCTCTAACAAATAGAACTAAATACACTATTCCCAACGTTCTCGTTGAAAGAGGAATAACATACATACCTAAGCTCACATCTGCCTTCCATCATCCATCAAATCCTGTTACTACAAACAATTCGAGGGTCACTGTGACATTTTTGAGTAACACCTAGGTTTTTAAAGTTATACTTACAAAATTTTAGGAGTATTCAAAGTAGTCTCCTCCAGCATCAATGCATCTTTGTAGTCGAATATTTCACAAGTTAAATCCCTCAAACCATTCATTTCTAAGAATTGATGAAAAAAATGCATTTATAGCCACATCAATCTCTTCTTCTGAATGAAAACGACGTCTACGTAGGCTCTTTTTTAGATTAAAAAAATAACCAAAAGTCACACATAGCTAGATCCGGAAAATAAGGTGGATGTTCTATCACTTCAATTTATTTTTGTTTAAGAAACTCAACTGTAAATGCGGCTGTATGGGAAGATGCATTGTCATGGTGAAGCATTAGTCCCCTAACATTCACTTCTTGGAGAATTTTTAGAAGACATTTAGTGGTATACCAGTTTGTTTTTGCTGTCTTCTGTCCTTTCAACTTGATGGTTTTGACCAATCCCGTACTTCTGAACAAAGCGACATACATTACTTTTTCATTGCTCATTGTCTTTTCATCATTATCAGCGTGGGATCCTCTTCAAAGACCCATACTTTACTTTCTTGACGTTTTGGAACGTCAAAAAACGGTACGTACGTTTCATCACCCGTTACAATTTTAGAAATGACTAGCTGAAATGCCCATTCTTCGCACGGATTTCGTTTTAAAAACCAAAATTCATCTATTATAGCAATCAAAATATTTTTTTTAGGGAGGGTAAAACCCTGTATTAAGTAGTATAACCAAAAAATAAAAATATTTTTTTTTCAAATGAATGTTCACATTATAAATAATTTTAAACAAATTGCAATTTGGCCTAAAAATAAATAATTTAACAAAAACAAATATTTCAATGTAAGAGAGAAAATTAGCATGCTAAAGAGTAAATAGATATGAATGAATGCAAATATAAATAAAAATTATTAGAAATGTGATAGCAGTAGTAAGTTTCTGCTATGGGAACTATGGGTGAAATAACTTGCAATAGATAAACCGAAAGAAAAAATTAATGATGATAAAGTGTTTCTCACTAAATGCTATCATAAATAAGAAACATTAGGAAACTTTCAACTGAAAAAAATTAAATTAGTATTATGTGAGGTATGGGTGCAATGCTATCTAACATCTCAGTAAAACATTTAATATAGAGTATTAAATGTAATTCAGAACGAAAAAAATTTAATTAGTATGAACTAAAACCAAAAAATCTACCTAAAACAGATAAAACAGGTCCCCATTGAAATAGCCCAGAACCAACAACAGTACTAAATGAAACAAATAATAAACCATGTTGCTAAAAAATTAACCATTACAAATGATACAGTTTTCTGGTTTGCAAGATTGTCAGAAGCAAAGTTAAGTCATGATGAAAAATCTGTTCAAAGGGTGCATCTCATCATAATTTCAGCGAATAGCCCCCTTTTTGTTAAAAAAAAATTTCTGATTTTTTTTCATTTAAAACAAAGATGAGTTCTTATCGGTCATAGGGACCATAAGGCAAAAAACAGTGACACTCAAAAAAACATTGTACATTCAGGTTTCTCATAAATAGGAAGCATTATCTTCACAATATTACCAACATGTTAACAGCAATTAATTTGAATTTGGTGTCATTTTCTTTCTGTTATATTTTAAGCAATATTTTTCTACAATGAAGAAAACATTGAATATGCCGGTGAAGGAAGAATAGCAATAATCTTTATTTTCAACGACAGAAAATGGCATGGATATGTACAACATGAAACATTTATACGTAAAAAATGTATGCAATGCATGTGTATGTATGCAATCAGAGAAGAACAGATTGGCAGAAGGAAAATTACTTTGATGAGCATTTAATCACATCCATAGTTTCCGTGTTCGTTGATAGTTTTTCGAACAAATGGACATAGCAAGAGAATAAAAGCAGGCAAGAAGTGAAGGTGTAGTTTCATTAATTGTAAAAAAATACCCCTTTGATATTTGTATCATGAATAGGTAATCATGATCTAAGATTCTATTTATAAATAGCATCACAAATTATTGTTCCGCTTAAAAACTCAGTTTTGAACAAAAAAAACACACACACACACATTTCATAAAATCTTAAATATTTAAAATTGATAAAAGAAATAAAATAAATACATATCAAAGTACCCTTACATATAGTAATTATAATATTAATCCAAAACAAAAAGCTACTTTAAATAGATAAATTAACGTTTGATTTTGAAGAAACTACCATAAGCAGCTCAGAACAAAAGAAGCATGTCAAAAAATCTTATATGTAAATAGAAATTCTAATTTAAATCACAACATTAACAATCAGTTAATCCCTATTAGTTAGAAATGAATGTCCTTTTCTTTAGTTACATTTTTCTACTTTTTTTATACAATCGAAAAACATGGAATTTGCCAATAGAAGGAAAAGGGTACATATTGGAGTAACCGCAACAAAATTTGCACCACAATATCAAAACAACAGATTCTTATATGTTTTATATGAAGAAAAAGTCGAATTTTGGTGACGAAGTGCCGCTTTGACTCTAATACATAAGTATCAGGAAAAGCAGTACCCTTTTTCTTTTTCAATGGAAGGAAATGTTGGTGCTAACCTTTTATCGCACCAATGCCAACATTCAAAATAACTCGCCAAGTTGGCAACGCTGATTTCAAATGTGTTATATGGACTCAATTGGCAACCATGTGCTTCATTTCATGTAATGTTGTAATAATAATAGGTTGTGACAGTATGTAAGAATTGAAATGTCATAGGAAGATTTTTTGGTACTTATGTATAATTACAACAATTGCCAACTCTATTAATAACTCACTAAGTTGGCAAACACGATTTCCTATGTGTGCCATATGCTTTGTTTCATATAATGCTGCCAATAGGTTGTGATCATACTTATTTTTTTAACCAAATGGTCATGCTATGCAGTTGGAAGTAGGCAAGAAGTACTGCTGAAATGTACTGATATAAGCTATTAGGATGGAAGTAGGCAAGACATACCGTTAAAGTGTACTAATATTCAGGCGATGTTTTAGTCCCAAGTTTTACTTACTTTGGGGCCAACTACCTTCTGTTGCCGTGATATCAACATCAGATGAAAAGTAACGCAAATGCATCAGTAGATTGATAATACCACCGACATTCAAGTTAGCGAGAATAAGGAAAAGCAACCACATAAACCCAAGGCCCTTACAATGGTTTAGTACCAAAATACATACTAATGTTTTCTGCATTGTTGATTCTTTAAAAATAACAAAAATAATGAACAACATGGGGAAAGCAAACTTTTTCAGATACAGCAAAAAGGTTTAGAGAGTGTAATCAGGTTTTATTGATAATGATAGTTCAGCTGGCATGAATCAGGAGCATAAAATGAAATAAAACATTTTACGGAAAGTAAATATCTTTGAAAGTGGCCAGAACAATAGAAATGGCCTTGCAAGCTGGGTAGTTGTTCCATTATTCAATCAACATACATTATTGCAAACCACAAAAGTAAAAAAGAAATAATTATCAACAAAAATTACACAGATACATAAATTTAATGCGGTGGCTAGGCTTTAGTATCACCCACTCACGACGGGATAACTGTCCAATTCGACACAATCCAACCAACCTTAGAACTAAATCATTACCTGAATAACAGAACACTTTAACGGTACACCATGTCCATTTTCAACCGTAAATAGCATGACCAGTTAGTTTGAAAAAGCTGTAAAAAATTAACAGTACACCATGTCCATTTTAAACCATAATAGCAGGACCATTTTGCTTGAAAAAGCTGCACAAAAATAACATCCTTTATCTATTTTGAATTTTCGGAAAAGGATAAATACGTTATAACACATCGAAAGTCAATTGTTGCCAAACGGTAAAACAAAATTTAGAAAAAACATTTTTTTTATGACAGATTTTTTCGAAAAACAAATAAAATTCCATCACAAAGAGTAAGAAAACGAATAAATACAACCATAAATAAATATATTTACTGTAAAATGTGCTACAATCCCCCAAAAAACTGCTTGAAACATTCATTTTTGCAAAGTTAATACTTGACATGTTGGATGACGTCATATCTACAGTTAGCTGAAAAATCACTTAAAAATTGAAATTTAAAAAATCTAAAGCAAATTTCTAAAAAACTTTTCAAGGTTAATAGCATAAGGATCTGCAGCTTCTACATGCCAAGTTTCACACTTCTGGGTTGCTTAATTTGGTCGGAATAGCGTACAAACACAAACTCTTTCTTTTATATATTTAGTATAGATTATGACATTAGTTTACAGCCTTACATATAGTAGAAACCTTAAATATAAAAATAAAAGTCTAATTTTGACGAAACTACAATAAAAAGCTGAGAACAAAAAGAAAATGTCAGAAAATCTCATATGTTAATAAAAATTCGTATTAGCCCCCCTTCGTGTTCTTAAGTATTAACATTACCACAGCCAAACTGGCACTAAGCACAAATCACATTATATCCCAACAAAATCTGACTAATTTCTTTTCACATAAAAACACAAACACAGAAGCTTTGTTGTTTTGATATCAAGGAGCGATTAGAGCATGGCCCGAATTTGGCTGTGATGATACTTATATGTAAGTATCATAAATTCTAATTTAAATCACAATATTGGCAATCTAATAATCCCAATTAGTTTGAATGGAGTGTCATTTTCTATGGTACTTACATATTATCGCAACCTATAGGCGATATTACATGAAATGAAGCATATGGTTGCCAATTTGGTGAGTTATTAATTAAGTTGGCAATTTTTGCAATAATACGCAAGTACCAAAAAAGGTTATTGCTTTTTACCTTTATCGGCTAATTCCATGTTTCATCGATGTTGCAAAATAGTACCAGAATGTAGCTTATAACAAAAAGAAAAGGTACTGATGTATTATTGCAACAATCGCCAATTTGCAATAATATGTGAGTATGTGCGAGACACTAAATAGAAAATATAGCATTATATAAATTAAAAGGTTATCAAAAACAAAGAAAATTAAGCCATAATTTTGCCAGAAAATCTTAAAATATAAAAATTTAAACATTAATAAAATAAACGTAAATATATATAAAGTAACCTAGCATAGTAGAAATGACATTAATTCAAACCGAAAAGCAACCTTAAATACATAAGCACAGGTCTGATTTTGATGGGAAGTAGGCAAGACGTACTGCTAAAGTGTACTATAATATTCACACACACACACACACACACACACACACACACACCACACACACACACACACACACACACACAACACACACACAGGCGATGATTTAGTGAACATATTTTCTTACTTTGGGGCGACTACCTTCTGTTGTTGTGATATGTACATGAAATGAATTGTAGCCTCAAGCACAACCATAGACTCATAATACCACCAACATTCAGGTTAGCAAGAATAAGGAGAAGCAAATGTGCAAACCCAAGGTCTTTGCAACTGTTTTGTACCATAATATGAACAAATGTTTTTGCATATTATTGACTCTAAGAAATAACATAAAATAAACAACATGGGGAAGCAAAAAAATTTTCAGATACAGCAAAAAGGTTTGAAGAGTGTAATCAAGCTTTTTTGATAATCATATAGTACAGCTAACATAAATCAGGAGCTTCTTCAGACAAAATAATCATTTTATACTGATGGAATGGGGTAAAATGTACCATTAAAGTGTACTAATTACTAATATTCAGGCGATGTCATTTGGTTCTAAGTTTAACTTTGGAGCCAAAAACCTGTGTCATGATATGAATCTCAGATGGATTGTAATCAAGTTAAGTTTATCCACCGTATTAAATTCATGTATCTGTGTATAATTTTTGTTTATAATTTTTCTTATCATTTTTTGTGATTGGTAATAATGCACGCTGATTGCGCAATGGAAAAAGTACCCATCTTGCAATGCCTAAAGTTATTAAAGCTACTATTTTTATTGTTGTGGCCACTTTTAAAGATATTTACTTCCAATAAAATGTTCTATTTCATTTTATGCTCCTGATTAATCTTAGCTGTACTATAAGCCTGATTACATCTTTAAATCTTTTTGCTGTATCTGAAAATTTTTTTGCTTCCCCATGTTGTTTATTAATTTTATGTTATTCTTAGAGTCAATAACGCAAAAACATTTGTTCATATGGTACAAAACAGTTGCAAGGACCTTGGGTTTGCACATTTGCTTCTCCTTATTCTTGCTAACCTGAATGTTGGTGGTATTATCAGTCTATGGTTGTGCTTGGGCTACAAAATTTTTTTCAGATACAGCAAAAAGGTTTGAAGAGTGTAATCAAGCTTTTTTGATAATCATAGTACAGCTAAGATAAATCAGGAGCATAAAATGAAATAGAACATTTTATGGAAAGTAAATATTTTTAAAAGTGGTTACAACAATAAAAATAGTAGCTTTAGGCCTTGCAAGATGGGTAGTTGTTCCATTACGCAATTCACATGCATTATTACAAACCACAAAAGGAAATACGAAATAATTTGAACAAAAAATTATATACAGTTACACAAATTCAATACGGTGGATAAACTTAACTTGATTACAATCCATCTGAGATTCATATCATGGCACAGGTTTTTCGGCGCCAAAGTTAAACTTAGAACCAAATGACATCGCCTGAATATTAGTAATTAGTACACTTTAATGGTACACATTACCCATTTCATCAGTATAGAATGATTATTTAGTCTGAAAAGGTTGTATAAAAAAAAACATACCTTTTTTTTAAAGAA
>BMAO01029287.1:0-27133 GCA_019973975.1 Trichonephila clavata
TAAATTATGTTGATTAAATGATTTCGTCGTAAAATAAATCTGATATTTTTACGAATTACTGTCTGGCATATGAAGCTTTACTGGTAATGTTGTAGCTTAGATTGTAGTATTTAGTCTTGTATTTGAGCAAATATTTCCAAATAAAGAATGGTTTACAAATGCGCAATTTAACGAAATATTTCAGATTTTTGCAAAAAAATTAAAAAAATTTTCAAAGTGAAATAAATAAATAAAAATAAATACGCAGGTTACTCACCGAATTTGGTTACCCCTTTTTTACAAAAAATTCTTTTTTAAAATAATTTGGATCTGGTAAAATAATATGGATTCTAAGTTTTAAATATGACTAAATGAAATAGTTTATCAATCTCCACTTAAATTCAGAATTGTATTAGAATGATCAGAATATAACCGAATCCCTCAAAACATCTGTTCGCTGGATGCGTACGCCTATTTTAACGCTAACATGTTTTCAGAATGATTGTTTCTGTCACACGATAGAATTCGTACATCTGTTAATAATTTTAAAATTTAGAATAATAGTTTTTTTTTAAAAAAATTATCAGTGTCACTGAAAAATTTCTTTATTGGTATACGCTGAAAGTATATATATTCTTACTTTATGTTGTTTGAAATTGGAATTCTTTTGCAAAAAGAAAAAAAAAAATGGCAATCTTCATTACTTATAGCATCGGATTTCTTAAATTATTTGATTCTTGAATTACTCAGAATGATGCTAAGTTTTAAAGTAAAAAAGAATACAAAAAATATTGTTAAAGACAAAACACTAAAAAAAAAATTTGTAAGAAATGACGAAAATTTATTACGATGCCGCTAAGATTATTTCATTCTCACACATAGATTTTTGAAAACTTAAATTTCCAATTAGAAAAATATTTCTATAAGCAATAAAGATATAATTATATACTAACATAAATATAATTAATAAATATATTAATATTAATAATTTAATAATTTTATATAATATTTATAATTTTAATACAATTTTACATACTCTAAAATTTAGACGGATATAGTGTACGAGAAGCGAAGGGAAAAAGCGCTTTTTTTTAACTGAAAATCTAAAGAAAACACTCTATATAAGACTTATGGTATTTATTATATTTTTCATGCCAATTCTTTAGTTTCTCTTCGTATTTAATTACTCAGTAAAAATACGAACTTATTTAATCTTTTAAATAAGTTTTTAAAAAAAATGTTTATAAATTTGCATAAAAAATTAAAATACTCAAAAAAATTTATTTTTATAAGAAATTTGAATTTTTATCATAGCAAAAATTAAATAGAAAAGACTTGTTTAATTTGAAACAAAGCATAACATTTCCAATGCTTCAATAAATTGTGAAATAATCAATATTTGATTATACTTAAAAAAATAAAACCGAAAATAGAAAAGCAATCTTTAACTTAAAAAATAAAATCTGTTAAAACGGATGGAATACTAAAAGTTACATACCTTTCCAAAGTTCAGGGCTTTAACCCGCATCCGTCAAAGCACGAAACTCTTAAAATCACAAATAAAATTCAATTTCGGAACATTAAAACTACCAAACAAAATTTTTTCAATTTAATATAACAAGTTTCCAACATCCCGAATAAAAAATCGTTTGCTCTTTCGAATCACCATGTTTGAAGAGGTGAGATGTTTCAGAGAACTTCCACTTCGCTCCGCGTTTTGACATCGTCTGCCAGTTGTAGGATTCGACAGAGAATTAGTTTTCCGTACGTCACAATATGGCGTCTGAACGATTTTTTTCCCCGACTAATTCTAAACTTGTCGCTTCACCCCTCTTTACTGCAAAGAGATACTCGCATTTAAAAAGGGATCTAGCGCTGTTGAGATTCGAAGTTATTATTGATTTGAAAAATACGAGCCTCTATTAACTAGAAAATTTGTGTTCGATTGCTTTAAGTATTCTTGTCACGAAAATGTGTTTTTCTTCTTTTTTTTTAACACTCAAGTGTATTCAATAACTTCGAAAGGTAAAAGAAACATAATTGCTTGTTCGAGGTATATTTCTTTTCATTGTGATTGTTCGTCCTTATAAAAACATTAGAGAAAAAGAAGCAACATTTTTCAGAAATAATTCTTAAATAAAACGAATTATTAATATTTATTGTTTATTGTTTTTGCAAAAAAATCCGTTATATTTTTATTTTCTGTATTTTTGAAAATTTAATTTCAAAATGTTACAATTATGGGAATAATGAATTTTTAATGCTTATTCTCTTTTAGAGCTTATTCCCTAAAATTTAATTTTCTCGTTTTTTTTAGGAAAAAAAGTGTGAGCCATTTCAAGAGCATTAATTTTTAGAATGCTGCACTGAAAAATTCTCAGTTTGATTACTTTAAAATAAACACATCATTGGTACAAATAAAAAATTTTTTCATGCTGAATGAAAAATTGTGATTCTACATTTCAGAAAGAAAGTTATTAAAAAACAATTATTCGGATAAAAGGAAGGTCAATAAATCTATTTATTATTAGTACAATCCAGAATGTTTCTTAATGTTGGAAAATTTTTGCAAAAAATGGAAAACCGTACATAAAATAATGGAGATTTTAATTTATAATAAAGCATATTTTTTTCTCAATTTTTGTTTATCGTTATCAGAAGCATACAATTTATGCTCGCTTGATGAATAATTTGGGAAATTCATCTATTGTATATTACATTGTACAATAGGACATTGTATAGATTTCAATTGAAATTTATTGAGTCTTCCTGAACTAAAAATAACATTTAAAAACTACCGACATTTTATTCCAAAATATTTATGGTATATTACTATCGGACTCAGAATTACTCAGCACTAGGTCTATTGGCGATGGACCTCGTAATTTTGAATTCCGGTCAAGTAACGAGGACGTTACATTTGAAATTGCACCTCAATCTCCAAACTTCCACGCTAGCTAATGCGAAGACTTTGAGCCTTGATAGATTATGATTCACTGAATTGATGTTTGAAACTCGATATGCTTTGTTTTAAGACCTAATCAGATCACGAGATAGGAATTGTTACTGTGTTTATGTGAAAAAAGCATATCAAGATGAATTTGCTATTGTTTCGAATTTTTTCATTTCAGTTTTTGTGCAATCTGTGAATAACACAAATGTCTTACACAAAGGGTTGTAAACATATTTTTGACCCTATTTTTTGAAAAATCCATCCGAAAAAACAGTGGAATTGCGTGACAATATTAATTACAAAAAATAAGAGAGTTTTACTGCGGATGGAAATATTTAAGTAACAACACACGTGTAAAATATGACTGCACAAAAAAAGGATTTGTTTTTAAAGTTCAAATGAGGTAAATAAGTAAATAATGAAAGCTTTCAGTTTGCACGCATGACATCTTTTACTATATTCTAGTGGAAAAAACGCAATTGAGTTCCTACTTTTTTTGTAGCCATACATGGGCTTTGTAATACAACTTTTAATCACGCTATATATATATACACGCAATAATTTTTTTTCTTACCTAACGTGATTTGAAAAACTGAAATATAAAAGACCACCATTACTATTGTTAGATGAATGTTCTTGCGACTTGTTTGCCCGCTTTTGTTTCAATTCAAACTAATACAAAGGGAAGCAGAAATAGATTCAGAATAAAGAAATTTTTATTATATTACCTCTGCTGGAAGTTTTTATCTGTGAAGTATGAAAACGTGTTAGGAGTTCTTCTGAAATTTTAATTGTCAGTGTTACAAGTTTTCGAAAATGATTATCAGTTTGTGATTGTTAAGGCTTTGAATGTTTCAGCAAAAGTGATATTTATATAATTCACAGCTTTTTCATACATACATATATACCCAAGCAACTTTAATAAAACTCTTCAATAGTATATTTTAATTTAATGTTATAAAAACTTAAAAAAAACAAATGTAGGATAGGCAAGTACAATTTTTTTTTCAATTTATTACTCTACTTAGCTCACCCTCTCTCTCTCTATATATATATACTAGCTGTACCCGCCCGCTTCGCTGGGTATTTCATGATGTTTTATAAATTTTTACTGCTTATATATATGTATAAATTTTGATATCTAAGTCCTAGCATTAAGAATTCGATTGAATTGAAAAATATACTTATACCTGTAACTGTCACCTGTTGATAAAAAAAAAAGGGCAGAACTAATCTAAAAAATCTCTAAAATTGAAGCATAGAATGATGTTTGCTCTTTCGTAACTCAAAAACCAAGTGGATTCCCGCAAAACCAATTTTCGGTGGATCTCTACTCCGTAAATTGAACATGCAAGCCAATTTCAAGTCTAAATCTAACAGAAAAAAAGCAAAAGTTTTACTATCAATATCCCCTTAATCCCGTTGAGAGCCGTTTTCCAAATTACTGCTCTTAGCGGATTTCAATTCAACAAAAGAAAAATGCAAACCAAATTTCATTATTTATAGTCCTTGTAGCTCGAAAAAAGTAATTTTTTTTGTGTCAAAACGTCCCAGTAACCCCTGCAACCCCCCAGAACTTGATTTGCTTAAAATTTATTCTTAGTGGATTCCTATTCAACAAAAGCAACATGCTTAACAAATTTCGAGTATATGGGTCTAACAATTAAAAACAGGAATTTTTTTCTGCAACTTCTCTTGACCCCTCGCAAACATCTTTGGGGGTCAATTTTCATTTTACTCTTTGTTAGAGGAACTCTATTTCATGAAAGGAACATGGCTACCAATTTTCAAGCAGGATGATCAAGTAGTTTAAAAATGGAAATATTTATCGATTACGCCTCTTAATCTCCCGAAATTAAACTTAGTAGTTGATATTCGCGAAACCCATTTTGTAGCGGTTCTCTACTTTACGAAAGGAATCTGCTTATCAAATTTCAATACTGTACATCTAACAGTTTAAAAATGGGGATAATTGTCTATAACGCCACTTGAGCCCCCGCAACGCCACTTCTGGGTCTGTTTTCACAAAACCCATTTTGTAGGGGAATTGCACTCTATGAAAGGAATCTGCTTAGCAAAATTTGAAGACTGTGCGTCCAATTAATTAAAAATGCAAAGAAAATTATCAATAACGCCCCTTGAACCCCCGCAACACCACCTAGGGGTCGATTTTCACAAAACATATTGTGCAGTGTATTTCTATACTATGAGAGGAATCTGCTAACCAAATTTCAAGACTGTGAGTCTAACAGTTTAAAAAAAGAAATAATTATTTATATCTGCCCTTAACCCCCGCAAACACCCTTTGGGTGTCAATTTTCCCAAAACCCGTTTTGTAGCGGATATTTACTCCATGAAAGAAACATTCCTACCAATTTTCAAGCAGGTAGGTCAAATAGTTTAAAAACGAATATATTTATCTCTTACGCCACTTATTCCCCTGTAACGCCACTTATAGAGGTCTATTTTCACAAAACCTTCTTATAGCTGATCTCTACTCTATGAAAGAAATCTCTTTATCAAATATAAAGACTGTGCGTCTAATAGTTTAAAAATGGAAATAATTTTCTATAACGCCCCTTAAATCCCCTCAACGCCACTTGGGGGCAATTTTCACGAATCCCATTTTTAGCGTATCTCTACCCTATGAGAGGAATCTGCTTACTAAGTTTCAAGACTGTACGTCTAATAACTTAAAAATAGGAATTTATAACGCCCCTTAACCCCCCCCCCCGCCCCCGCAACACCCCTTGGGGGTCAATTTTCCCAAAACCCTTTTTGTAGCGGATATTTACTCCAGGAAAGAAACTTACCTACCAATTTTCAAGCAGGTAGGTGAAGTAGTTTAAAAACGGATATATTTATCTATTACGCCCCTTAATTTCCGCAACGCCACTTAGAAGTCTATTTTCACAAAACCCGTTTTGTAACTGATCATTATTCTATGAAAGGAATATATATATATATTATTTTTATATATATATATATATATATATAAATAAAATTTAAAGACAGTGCGTCAAATAGTTTAAAAATGGAAATAATTATCTATAACGCCCCCTAAGCCCCCCCAACGCCACTTGGGGGTCGATTTTCAGCAAACTCATTTTGTAGCGGATCTCTACTCTCTGAAAGGAATCCGCTTACCCAATTTCAAGATTGTACATAAAGTAGTTTAAACATGGAAACAATTATTATTAAAGCCCTTAACCCCCCGTAACGCCCCTTGCGTTTTGAATTTCGGAAAATCCTTTCTAGCTGATGTCTACTCTATCAAAGGAACATGTCTACCAAATTTCAAGTCTGTAGGTTGAATAGTTCCAGAGATTTCGTGATTAGTCAGTCAGTGAGTGAGTCGCTTTTCTCCTTTATATATATAGATTTATTTATCTTGTTCAATTTTTAATCGTTAATAAAATACTTTCTATTCATCCAATCAAGTTCAAATAAATTGTTTTCAACTTGTAGTGGAGGACACTTGATGTTATATCAATTCATTAATTAAATTAATTACCGGTTTTCGACGCCAACTTAGATTCGTCTTCATTGTCGTAACGATGTAACTGTTAAAACAATGATAAAGGTTGGCGTCGAAAACTGGTTTTACAGCCAAACAGGGGGGTGCATTGTTACAACAATGGAGACAAATCATGCTCTTTTTTCAATTCCCTATATATATATATATATTTATAGGGTTATAGTTTATAGTTTTTCACTCTCTCCCTATATATATATATTTATATATGCATCTTGTTCAAATTTTCAATCGTTAATGAAATACTTTCTATTCATCCATTCAAAGTAGGAATTGGTTTTAAAATTTTTTATTTCATATTATTTGTTTAGTTCTGAGTATGCATTTAGTTTAAGACATGTATTTTTGATAATATATCAATGCAGAAATATTAGAATATAGCATAAATTCTAAAAAAAGGTTTTTCAAACGTGAATCTTTCACATAAGAAGGAAAGGGGCAGAGAAAGCTTCGCAAACTCATGAATTTTATATTTTAGGACTAATGAGAATATTTTGCTCGTCAGTTTGATCTGAATTAATAATACGTTTTCTTTATTTTAAATGCATCATTAATTGCTGTAACAAAATTAAATTCTCTATAACAAATTTGCTATGCTTGGTTATTTAAATCAATCCCTTTTATAATTTTGACTAAAATATTGTTCATTTCAGGTATGGCAATTTACATATCAATTTGGGTTTTTAGAAAATAAATTTGAAAAAACGAAAGAGAAATTTTTTTTTTCGAATCCTGCTTGATTTGAAGTGGCTCTAAAAGCAGTTATCAGTTACGATTTTCGAGAATCTAAATCATATTTTGGTGAACAAGTATAATATACAATTTACATCTTCATTTTGAAGCAATTTCACTATAAATGTGAGTGGTACAGTATTCATCTGGATATACTGAGGGATATCCAGATGATCCTGAGGATATTCATCTGTATATACTGGATATACCTCCATTAAAGTTCAATAGGATTCTCAAACAGAATTCTGTTTCGATCTCATAATCAACAATTTTTTAACTCCGTAACACCGTACGGGCTACCGAAAGTAGACCTCAACCTGTTTGCCCGTACGCAGGGACGTTTTAAGAAACTTGAGCCTCTGGGGCCCAGAGAAGATTTTTTGAGGCCCTGGGCCCCCTATGCAAAAGTAGGCTCCACCTTACAAAGTAGGCAGTATATAGATTGCATTCACTTCACTGGCGTAGCCTGTATCAAAATTCGTTGGAGCCCTTTAACATTTTACGATTTTCTGCTAATGCATTTTGAGGCCCCTGAAGCGTGGGGGCCCCGTATCATTGATACGGCTAATACGGTAGTAGCTACGCTCCTGATTGCATTGTTAAATGAAACAAATAAATGCGCACGACTCACAATCTCTAAAACTTAGGCACAAAGCGGCTCGACCAAAGGCCGCATTTCGTCTAAAGGAGTTAGTTGAATGATTTTTAAGGTATTATGCCTAGGCCTAGACATGGATAACGGTCATCACATGATAATACAGTCTGACTACTTTTGCTTGTTGACATGCAGTTTGAAATTCCCTGTTTTTCGGAGGATATGTACGGGAATAATTTTTGACCATTAAAATTATCCGGATCATGATCTTATTAAGACATAGTTGAGAACGCGAAACGAGGCCCTGGGCCCGGGTCCAGTTGACCCATGCCTTAAGACGTCCCTGCCCGTACGCCATACAGGTACTGATATTTGTTTTTATCTTAGGTTTCCACGTACTTTTATTTGTTATAGAGAGATTATTATAGTCGCTAGATTATTATAGTTTTTAAGAGATGCAATTTCTTCATGGTACTAAAATGCTTCTTATCTTGTATATTTCTTTGTGATGAAAGCGAGAATTTTCTCTTTCAAGGCAGGAGTTTAGATTCTTGTAAATTTTCGATTATGAACAGGGATCGACAAGACAATCTACAGTTTGTAGCTCGAGAAGAAACAAAAATGGAAAGATAATAAAAAAAGACGATATATTTCTGTCCCCCGATATATAAGCACACGCACACAAAACCCTCAACCGTTTGCAAAAGCATGAACATGAAAATGTTTTTTAAGTACTAGAGAGAAATTCTCTTAATATATGAAACATTTCTCATACAATGCAGAGTTTACGCATAAAAAGAAATCATTAAAGATTTTTTTGTGTTCCGCAATTATAAAATAAAAATAGTTAAATAGAAAATTTAAATAAAATTCTTCTATTTTTTATTTTATTAAGTATTAAGATTAGTTATATGCAATAAAAAATGTAATTTAAAAAAAATATTTTGGACAAAAAAATTGTGTGGTTAAGGATTAAGAAGAAATCTTCTTAGATTATTATGTAACCCTTTGAAATTGAAAGAGTTATTTTATTCATCAAAAATGATATTTTTGGCTGACCGTAAAAATGTTTGAATCCCACCTTAAAATTGCTACATCCATTTCTCTTTGTTGTTCCTAATACTTAAGTCATCTTTTTTAATCTTTAGTATTTAAGGTATCCAGTTACTTGCGACAATTTTTTGTAAAAAAAAATGGAGGTATGGAGATTTTTTTTGTGGTTTTTAGATTTGCTTAGTACATTTTAAGGAAAATATGCTAAAATTAAGAAGAGAAAAAGAAATAATTATTACTAAAATGGGAAAAAATTGATAAAAATTTACAAAAAATAACATAAATGCAGCCCATTCTGTACCAAAAGTTTATGAAAAAATAAAAAAAAAATTTCAATTTTGATGTGTTGCTATGTTATTCATTTTTAAAATGACCTTCAGTGTAAGAAATATTAAAAATTTTTAAAAAAACTAGAGCACTTTATCTTAGTTATTACATGAAACTGCTTAAAAAAAACAGAGATTGTATTTTGTGCCGATTTTCAAGATTCCATTATGCAAAATAAAAAACGTTTTGGGTCAAAAGAGTTTTGTAATTTGAAGAAATTGTGTTGTGAACAATACGCTTAAAAGAGAGATTTTCCTTTCTATGTTCAAGCACCTCTTTCATTGGCTGTCCATAAAACGGGAGTAATAAGTTTTACTGCTTTTTCGACTAATAAATATGCAGGAAAATGCTAAAATCGTTATTGCATCGCATAGGATTATTGGATTTGCATTTTTTCTTACCAATCGATGCAGCGTTTTTATAGGATTGCTCTTTTGAAGAACATCGATTTAAACGGGGAGTTCCATTAGAATTTTCGATCCTTATAATGCTTATAGTGCAGGTTCTATGTTCTAAAGAAAAAGCTGAGAAACACATTTCAAAATTATAATGCAAATGATTGTTTAAATCTTATGTAAAGTTTTCTATTTTTAATTTATAAAGGATAAGCTTACTCTCCTATCAATGTAAGTCTGAGAAAGCTTTGAAACAAACAAAATATACGAGCTTTAGCTATTACCTAAAAAGCTAGACCTTTCTTAAAGGTGTGGCTTAAATTTTTTTGTTTTGTATTTAAAAAAACTTTTAGATTAAAATGGGAATGGAAGACTTTGGTCGATGCTAAATGTTGAGTTGAGATTCTGAGGATCATATTTAAATGTTTTGTCTCACTGTGGAAGAGTGTTTAGAAAGCGGGGTGCCAGTTCAGGTTTCGCTCTCGTCACTAAACCAAGTTCAGAATTACGAGGCTCATTGGAAATAGCCCTTATGTTGCTTCAGAGTGCAATGTTAATAATCAACCAATCCACCAATCTGAGGATAAAATCAGAGCTTCTTTTAGTAAGTGTAACTATTACTAAATAAATTAAATTTGAAAGAACTAATTTGAAAATAGCCAATAAAAATACTCGGTTATTTCTGTAAAAAATATAAGCTTTGATTCCGTCATTTGAATCTAAAGACATTTTACTGAAGATATGAAAGTTCTTTTTGTGCACTGCTTGGCAGGGAAAATGTAACATCACAAAAGCACGAATAGAAAGTAATGAAACTCGCAGAATAAGATAGCATCAAAAAATAAGAGATAAAAGGTATTTAATTCAACACGATAAATGGATGATACAGTAAGTGTAAATATCACATCATTAGTAGAAGCCATAACAAGTTTAAAACTCCAATTTATCTATCCCTTTACTAAATCAACACAACTAAAGGTAGGAAATACACTTAGTAAATAATTGGAAGAGCAATCGCACAGCTTAAGGCTAATAACATATAGGTATAATATTCTCCACTTACTCTTGGAGCACTCTTGACTTCTACGCTAGAATTCAATGCAAATATCTTTCTTAATTATAAGACCTTCATTCGTAAGTCTAGTTTACAATTTGAGTCACTTTTAATCTCCAATTATAAACTATTAACCATTCATCAACTATCTGTTGACTAACATCACGTACTTAAATGCTAACAATTAAATAGAACAACTCATTTAAAAAAATCAAGTCACCTTCTTCGGGAGAAAGTTTTCAACAGAACTTACAGTTAAGAAGAATAATTTCACCCCAAGAGGATTAATAGAAGGTTCGCGGATAGACCCGTTACACCACAACAGAGTAAAATGAGGTGTGGTATCATGAGGCCTGAATAATCACTCTCTCTTCACCAATTAAATGGTGGAAGAGCAGGAAAATGAGGATTTCCAGATGTGCTTGATGAGTGCGAGATTAAGGGGTCATCAACAGCCAGGGAAGCACTTGAGTACCTTGCAAGATTAGTTGATTAATGCTACCGAGGGTGGTTGGGAGCTATCTTGCAGGTAAATGAAGGAAATGTAGCGCTACCAGCCTTAGAATGCAATAAATATATTTTTAAGCTCTTATATTGATCAACGAAGGAACAAAGTTCCCTATTTTATGCAGAGATTCGTTTACAGGAATCGTTACGGTGATAAAGTTATCCTCTTCCCGTGTTCCGAGGTTCTGTTGATCCAGATTTTATTTTTATGAAGGACAACGTACATGCTGCTCAGAAGCTTCAAGAAAGTGAAAATATCCATAGAAGGGATTGGCCAACGTGCTCCCTTTCATTTAAATCTCATTGAAGATGAGTGGGATGCTTTGGGGGTGATGAATAATAGTCTAATAGTAACCCCTGGATGACATTAGATATCTGATGGAGATTCTAATTGAGAAATGGGAGCTCTTATCTCAAAAGCTGTTGGATAATCTGGAATAGAGTATGAACAGTAAATACAATGCAAGCATAACAGTTAAGGAAGGTCTTAACAGTAAGGGATATCCCTTACAAAGGGAAAGTTTGTGACGAATCTAAATTAGACCTTCATCTAACAGTCCCTTTGGGTATTCCTTTGGGCCAGCAAAATTTTAACCAATCTTCTCCTGAAAGAAAAAAAACGTGATATGCTAATTATGTTAACTGTATATATTCCTTCTTCGCGGGTTTAAGGGTTAGTGAATTGTGAGTGAATTAGAAGTGAAGTGAATAGTTAGTGGATTAGAAGTGAAGTGAATAGTTAGTGGATTAGAAGTGAAGTGAATAACGAATAGTTAGTGAATTGGCAGAGAAGAGCTACAGTATATATATATATATATACTGTATATATATGTATATCAGGAGAGTATATATATATATATATATATATATAGCAGGTACTGTCACCTTATATTAAGTTGATGTTTAGAGTGTTAAAGTAGTAGTGAGGACATTAAATACGTAAGCTCTGTGTAAAGTAATATTAAGGAAGAGCTACAGTATTGTGAACATATTCTCCCCAAACGCGAATTTCGTCTCGTTTCCTGAATTATCCTAAACTGTAATTTGTGTTTGAGTTGATTATAGTGATAAATAATATGATTGGAATTTATCATGTCGAATGATCTTTCAGTTCCTTCCACACTTTTAGCTGGGTCACAGGTTAGAAGGGATATAAACTCGTTTCAAGTTGTTATTCAATCCTCATTAACATGAGGATTGAATAGCAACCAACATTATTTATTTTCTCAGTCCTTCATTCATACACTAATCAATCACTCCTTTCTTTGAACCTTTTTTTTCACTCAGAGGAAAAAAAAACTATTTTAGAAAAATCTCCTTATCAAACAGACTTTACAAGTCAACTAACCTTACAAGTCAGTTTGGATAAAACTGACCACTGTCAGAAATGCGATGCGAAAAGCCGGACGGAATAAGGTTGCCCTTTTTTTGTCGATTGGTAGATTTACCAACTTGTCGCGAGATTTCCCCAAAAATTTGGCACCAAATTCTTGTCATCATTTTAAGATTGATCTGAAGAAATACGTAAAGATAAAAATAATCGCACTCAGTACCCTCCCTTCCAGTTTGATCGATTTGAATCTATTGACGTTCAGTCACTGGTAGCAACCAATGAACTGAAATAGATATTTATTTCATCTTTTCTTTCGTAAACAATTTATATTACTCATTCATTATCACGCGAAGAAGTCATTGAAGGTTTCCTTTTGCGATCATAATGATGCGACCAATTCGTCGCTAATATTAGCTTTCATTCAGCATGGAGGAAAACGATGTTTATACTTTGTAATTTTATTGAAGAGAATTTCGTATTAAATGATGAGTTACGTTGCTTAGTGATCAGGTATATTTCAGGTCATTTTCATCACACGGAACGTAGCAAAAAATTCGAAAAACTCCGCTATACTTGCTTGAAATACACAATTCTCAATATTTTTTTTGGTTTCCTATCCGTGTTTTAATTTTAATCAGTAAGTATCTTAATACTTGTCTCCTCTAAACCTAATATATTGGTATTTTTAAAACTAAGAAATTACAAGAATTACTTAAAAAGTATTTCTTGATTTTAACTAAATTTTTCAAAGAAATTAAAAAAATAATATTACAATAGAACCTGGTTTTATGCAGTCCTTTTTTATGAAATTTTATGTTTGTGCGATCTTTTTTATGCGGTATATGAATTTCAATGGCTGTGGCACCACTGTAATGTTTTCTGTCAATGTACCAGTGGTGCAGAGAATGTTAGGGCTCCATGTAAAGAATCAGGTTTTTTTTTTACCTTTAATATTTTATAAATTGGGTCAATATGTACTTGGCGTTAGTCAGGTTTGGGCCCCCTATAGTCCTAGCCCCCCGCAAGGTGGGGGTTGCGATTGTGTACGTTACGCCACTACAATGTACATATATACTCTTCAAGAGCTCTTTTTATTTGTTATAAACGGTCTCCCGACAATGCACGTTCAGTTGTTTTCTCTCAACGCGGCAACAGCCCCCGCGTTTGATTGAAAACGAAACTTTCAATGACAGTGAATTGTGAATAATTTGATAGATTATATGAAGACGGATAAAAAGAACCGGATTCTCCGAGAGAGGATAAAATATACGCAGGGATACAGCTTTCCAACAAATTGGAAAAGCATTTTTTTAAAATGGATATCAATTCCAAAAGGAGTAAGAAATTTCACAAAAAGAGCTTCGATCATGCATACCTGGTTGTCGTGGCAATTAAAAGCAACTGATCAACCAATTTTCGTCGCAAAAACTTATCTCTTACTTTATGGTGCCAAAAAATAAATCAATTGAAATTGTATCTTCAAGTGACGAAAGCGATTTTGAAATGATTCCTCACAGGATGATAAGCGCTTTGGATTACGATGAGTAGCAGTGAAATATGCATGCGCATTTTGAAAACTCTTCCATGTATACAATGAAAAACTACATGTTTTAAAATGTTTTCATGTGTAATTTAATTATTGTTATGGAAGTAATTTCTCCTAAATTTCGTAAATAATCGGCGTATTTTCTAACTACGACATTTTTATGCGGTCCTTCTCCACCGCATAAAAAAATTCTGTAGTATTTCGACGAAGTTGTTTGTTATATGCAAAATTTTATGAAATTTTCGAATATTTTTTTTGTGCGGTTTTAATACGGTCCCTATCTACCGCACAAAAACAGGTTTTCCTGTATTGTATTGCTATATATCAAAGTCGAAGTTTAAGAGTGGATGTCTACACTCATATTAGTGTACACATGTGCTTTGGCAATTGTATCGATAAGTTTTAGAATTATTGATGTAAATGAAAAAAATAATTTTTTTCTGCTTTCGGGCTTTGTATGTTACAAAGTAATAAATATTAATAAAGGACTGCCGTGCCATAATTTTTAAACTTATTATAAATTAACCTAGTTTCTCACTGGTTATAGTAACAAGAGTTATTTGAACAAATTAAATTTAGTTTCATCATCTTTTTGCGATTGTAGTATTGGTGACGAGGAAAATGTAGAGCATTTACTCCTTCTATATGTGTTCCAAGTTTGTCAGAGAAAGAAAGACCCTAGAACTGACTCTCAAGAGCATTTATATAAATTGGTTTTGAGAATTTCACAAACTTATTTCCACCAGAAGTGCTTTTGAAATTTTCTGTCGTTGATACCCTTTTATAAGCTTCACTTGTATGCAACGGAATCTTTGAACTCGATTTTTACCCACTTTAAAAGATCAGATTAATTCGAAATTTGGCTCACTTGTCCAGGACCGATGATAATACAATAATTTAATAACTTTGTTCCATTGTCCTGATAAGGATCATCCGGATTAACGATTTACCATTTTCAGATCCCATCCCGCATCTGGCGACTAATTTCAGATCCCATTTCACATTTGGTGACTAAAAGATTTAGTTACAACTTAGTTCGATTAACTATAAAAGGGTATTTTTATTTTGTTACAAGAAATCTGTTACAAAACTTCTCACCCAGATTAGCTAACTTTTTCCCAATGAAAAATATAATTTTTGTTTCAAAGCGTAGTTATAAAATTATAAAATGAATAAAATTATCCTCTATATTATTTTTTTAAGAAATAAGAACAACGCTTATGATGAGAAAGTTATAAAAATAATTGTAAAGCGATTCATTTATTTTATAGATACACTGTAAAAAAAAAGAAAAAAAAACTAGAGGAGCAAATGGTATTTAACGAATTAAGCAAATACTTATTCTAATAACTATCGTAAAACAAAACATCCAAAGTTTAGCAGAAAACAGAAGGAGAAAACTTCATATGCAAATTCACGCTCATGGGGTCAAAAATCAGAAAAAGAAAATAAGTGCGGAAATGATGATTTCGTAGACGCTGTTGGTTTTCGTTGTTCTCGGTGGTGAAATTGAACCTTTCGCCTGTTCTTTCGAGAAAAAAGGACTGAAAAATGTCATGTCAACGTGATCTGCCAGAGTTCATGGCCTGGTGTATTATCGGGAGACTGGAATCTGGGCAAACAGAAAGGACTGTAGCGGATGCTGTTGGATTGTCATTGCAATACTGTAGATTCAATTCTATGAAACAGGGCATGTTCGACATCGGCCAGGACAACAAGGTCGTCCACACCACATGTCCAAGGTTCAAACCTCGAGAAGGGAAACACTACTCAGCCTGTCATCCCTTCAGTGGGTCGATTAAGGAGCATCAAGCTTGCTCTTGGGAACTTAACACTAGGGCTTTTGCGGCAGACTGACCACCTGACTGGAATATCTGCTCATGCACCCCAAGGTCACGAATACTGAGTTGGGCACATAGGCCTTGGCCTCATGGTTGTTGCGTTACTGAGTTAAGTTATTAATATATATATATATATATATATATATAATATATATATATATATATATATATATATATATTATTACGAATTTTGTAAAATTAATGCTTAATTTTCTCTTAAAGTAGTGTAAATAATTTGTATCTGATGTTTAATACGCCATTACTTTCTTTTGAATTTGTTTTATGATGAAAATTGTAATATTCTCAAGCAACATTACATTATAATGGCGTTTCATTGGAAACTTGCCAAAATATGGGTGACACAGCCAAGTTGGCATCATTTTTGGTGATCAAATTTGGCGACTTGGGGATTATATGGAGGCTTTTGGAAATTAATGAAAATATCTATAGCATCACGATCTATAACACAAGCGGAGGTTTTGAGAAAATGCTTCAAGGTCGCCACGTAGACTATAAATATAAGTCTCTTGTAGAAACTGAGTCAGTGTTACTTAGACTGTTGAAGGGTTCACTAGCGAGGGCCGCTTGCGACTAAATTTTATGTACTTGTACGTTTTAGACACTGATAGTTGTGTCTGAGCGCTGTAGAAGGTTTGAAAACCTTCTGGGGCTTGTTGGAATTTTACGGTGTATTCTGTATTTTTAAGGATTGTTTTTTCGACTGTAGAATTTTACCGCTCTAAAGCAACTGTGCTTTAGGGGAGGGAGGGGTGAATAATAGTATAAAATCCGCTAACCCCGATCTACGTATAACAATATATATCAGTCTTCATTAAATGCACCAGTTTTTTTTAATTATTACGAATTTGCCTCTTTTTAACTGACTACTTCCTTGAAAACTATTTTTTGAAATTTTTATTAGCTGAATCCAAAACTTGTCATGTTATATTAGTTAATGTTTCTAAGAGTCTCGCTATTACGCTCTCTCTCTCTTTATGTGTATCTGAAATCTGTGCTGTGAAAATAGTTTTATGGGAAAATTGAAGCCGTGTGATGATAAGTATGCATGTGTTTTTGTCATTAATTATATTTTTCAAACCTTTGAACGTTTCAGAAAGAAGCATGCCTTCTCAAAGGAAATCAATACTTGTGTAATAGTTTATAGTTTATTGAATTTTATGAATTATGTATATATATATATATATATATATATAAATCAATTTCCCTTTCAGAATCGAACGAAAAAGGATACGAAAGCATGTCTTTATTATTATATCTAAGCTCGAATAAATAATGGTTTTGAAGTACATTTCATTGCTATAAAGTTTTTTATTTTCTGTTGTAAAACATATAGTTATGGAATAAATTCATTAATATATCAGTACTTTTGTGTATTAAATAGTACATTGGGCTTAGAGAGGAGATAATATATGGAGAGGAATAAATTTATTATGGATGCAAATGTGCAATAACGGCGTCTACTACGATGTCTTGAAAGCATTTCATTTTGAAAATTAATCTGTCATATGATAAAAGAAATATTTGCATTTAGAGCACAATAATAGAGTTTTTGAGAGGAACTCCTCTGAAGTTTCTGTATAATGATTCCATTTCTAAATGGATTCGTTTATAGAAAGTTTATTTAATTTAGTCTTATTTTCAGAGCACATTTTCCACTTTGGACTTTATCAAGGTAAATGAAGAGAAATTTGATGAAAGAAAATAATAGGCTAAGACGGATAAAAATTTGAATATGAAGTTCTCATTTACTTATGTGATGAGAATTATGGGATTTTTATTCTCAAGATGTAAAATATTATTTTTGTTATGGAAAGAATTAATATCCTTTAAATGACACAATATATTTGTCCTCATTTAAAGATATATGAATTCCAGATTGGAGATGCACGTAAAAAAAAGTTACTGTTTGAATTATGTAAATTGAAGGTAAATATGAAAATTCATTAGGAAAAAAATTATAGTTCTTAATTTTTTCCGTGATTTTTTTTTCAAATCGAAAGAAGATTAGGTATTTTATTTTTTAAAAATCTTTTCTTAGCGGTTACATTTGTATTAAAATAAGGTTTATGAGTAAAGAACTTGAGGAATTTATTCATGAATTTTAATACATGGACTCCATTACAATAATGTTACAACAAATTTATATTTCAAGTTTTATATGTATATATACAGGTAGGACAAAAAATTCCTGGAATAGGTCAATCACAAATTATTAAAAAATAGAACAATACTTAAATATTATTGGACTTCAAGGGACTGCCAATTGCATCCACATATATTTCTTCCAGCGTTAGTATAACTTTAAAAAAAACTTCAAGAATACTATTTTTGAGAGGTCTATCGGCTGCTTCGTCGCATTTTGGATCACCTCATCTGAATTCACGAAACGATGTCTCTTCAATTTAATTTTCAGCTAAGAGAACGGTTAAAACTCCCCTGGTGCTGGAATTGCTTCCATATGCTTTTCCAGCATCTCGAGCGTCTCAGATGATTTCTCGAGCAAAACACAGAATTTGATGTTCGCACGCTACTTTAAAAACAACGTTGCAAAATCCGACGAATGAAAAACTCACTTTGTCAGAAATTATCTGCAGCTAACGCCAACAGTACAAGAAATGAGTTTCAGATAGCCGCGTGTTTTCCTTATTAGTGCTTCCAACCTCTAAAACAGATATTTTTCCTCCACCGAAAACTTCCGGGAATGTAGGGGACCATTCCGGGAACTTTGACTTTTGTAGGATACACAGTGCGCCAAATAAGTTTTAAGACTCGTACCAGAGCGCAGCTTGTAATAGCAGCATTAGTGCAAATGAGCATGTGTCATAATGTCTATGGTCTGTTGGTACACTGCCAACAAATTGTGCGCATTTCGTTTAGTAGGTAAAAGAAGACAAGCGTTCATTGCAAAAAAAAAAAAAAAAATTATGTTGATTTTTTAAGATGGAGAAAAGAGCTGTGATTAAAGTTAACGTAAACTTTGGTAAAAGTGCTTCAGAAACATACCAATTCATGAAACAAGTTTACAGTGACTGTTGTTTAAGTAGATCAAGTGTTTTTGTGTGATATAAGCGTTTTTTGGATGGAAGAGATAAGGTAGAAGAAGCTAGATCGCAAGTCTAAAAAACAAGGAAAATTTCATCCAAAATAAAAAAAAAATGCTTATTTCATTCTTCGATGCTAGGGGTATTATTCACAAAGAATTCGTTCCAAGTGGACAAATAATTACAGTCAATACTACTTAGCTGTTTTAAAGTTTTTGAAGGCCAGAATTCGTCGCATTCGTCCAGAATATTGGATTGAAAGCAGTTGGTGTTTTTACACGACAATACACCCAGTCATACCTCCCTTGTTGTTCGTCAGTTTTTGGCAAAAAATAATGTCTGTGTGTTGAACCATCCACCGTATTCATCTGATTTATCACCCTGTGACTACTCATTATTCCCAAAACTTAAACTGAAATTGAAAGGGTTTTATTTTGAAGATATTTCGACCTTTTTTTTACAAATAGCTTCGACGCATACTTTGCAGGTCATTCCACATAGTGATTTCCAATAGACATTCTTTCCTTAATAAATCTCTGTAAGAAGTGCATTCTTATTTTGAATAAAAAACCCAAACAGGAATTAATTTCTTGTTTCCATTTCTTTTTATGGACACAGTCTCAAAAACTTATTTGCCGCACTGTGTATATATATCATAGAGGCATTTCACTACGATCACTTATTTAATATGAAATAGAATCCCTTTTTGTCTCAAACCGTCAACACCTGGTGAGTCATTGACTCGTCAAGCGCTCACCAACTGATCCCTGCAATTCCTCGAGGTGGTACTGTAATAGCACGACTTTGGACTTTTCATGAGGAACCACAAATATTCTATGAGATTCATGTCAGATGGATTCAGAACCCAAGACATGACCAATTTCTTTAGAATGTTCCGAGAACTACTCCCTGATGATTTGGTATTTATGATATGGTGCTTTATCCTCTTAATAAACATCATCACCCGCCGAGAGTACTGTTGTCATGAAGGGGTGTATCTGGTCTAGTGATCAGATTCACTCCTTCACATTGCACCTACACATCAAGAATTTTTCCGCTGGAATTGTTCTTTCTAATGTATCCCATGAAAACATCACCCACTTCATAATACCACCGCCACCTAGTATCGGAATGTAATATCTTTCTCTATTACTTTTTCCACTACTTCTAGACACAGTACGTCGTACCAAAAGGAACAGAATTCTACCTCTTTTAAATATAAAAAATTTTTCAGTTCGAAGCGACTCACAGCATTGCGAAGCACAGCTTTTCAACGCTGTGCTTTACTTTAACAGCCAACAGAGTTATCTCGCGTTTCTCAATACAATCAAACCAAACGCTGTCCGCCGCGCTAAACACAAAACCCAAGAAACTATCTCTTCTTTGTACATCAAACCCAACAAATACGGAAGTTAGGGGGGGGGGTAGCTGAGATATCATCCTTGTCACTTAGCCACTGTTCCGATTTATGAGATATGTCTCTAGTACCTTTCGTGTAGCTTCAGAATACAACATTTAAATAATCAATCAATCAACCAAGCACAATTTAAAAGAGAGAAATCAAGGAAATATAACATCTGCAGTAAATTTCATAGACAGAGAGTTTTTAAATTTTTTGTCTGATATTTTTCAAAGAAAGCAGCTTTTACTTACATTAGGGGTTTTCAAGGGTCAAAAGTAAGCTGTAATACAAGGCCAATAATTCGGCTCTAGGGCCAAATTAATAAGTTTACAATGATCCGCGAGCCACATCAATAAATTCACAGTAATCAGTGGGATACAAGACAGTCAAAAAAATATTGTAGACAAGAAATTTATACATATATATATAAAGAGGGAGGTTTGTTTTACATGACTACAATTGATTCTAAGGAAAGAGATGGTGTTAACAGATTTGTATATATATATGGTTTCAAAAAGATTAAATGGAAGTCGAATTAAAATACTTTGCAAACCTGTTAAAGATAAGCGTCCCCCTTTTCTCCTAAAATTTCGGAGATTTTACACACAGACAGATTTTTACATTTAAAATACAGAGAAATTTTTGAAAAATTCGCCATTTTCAGAAAATTTTATTACAAATGGATATCCAACACATCAATGTAATGCTTTAATTATCAAGAACAACAGAAAATTTTTTTTTTTAAAACAAAAAGTAGACAAGGCAATTTTTTTTAAAATTGCTTCAATATTAAATGAAAGGCCACTAAAATGACATCGACGGGCCATTCGTGGTTCGTGAACCACGGGTTGAAGACCCCTAACTTACATAAAAAAACGGCCTTTATATATTTATTTTTTTGTGAAAGAATAAATATTTCTTATTTTTTCAGGCGGAGAAAAATTTCTTCACACACAGTATTTATGTAAACTCATATGGCTATAGGATATACAGGCACTTATTTGTCATCATTTGTTAAACTTTTTTCGCACATTAAATGAGCTCGAAATTTTAGACTAAACATGAATAAAATGATACATAATTGAAGAAATAACAAGTAATATATAAAAAAAAAATTAAATCAACTTCTACTTAGATCAACAGCAAAAAAATTATTTTAGTTACTTTCTATTAAATAGTTACAATTAATATAAATATGTATATACATATGACAGAATCACATTATAAGAGGTAATTAATTTTTATTAATTATCATTAAAGTATCGTATTGTCATCCAAAACAATCATGTATATAAAATTTCAGTTCAACTGTTCAGCTTTGAAACGTGAGGGGAAAAAAATCTTTTAAAGGTTTGATCTAAGTCGCTAAAACGCGAAGCCAACGTAGCTGTATCTGTAATTTTTTAAATAATTAATTTCAGTCATTAATTTTAGTTAATTATCTTATTCTTACTCAAAACAATAGTGTATATTGAATTTCAGCTCAAACGAGAGCTTTAAAATGTGAGAAAAAAACCTTTTCAAGTTTTGACACGCCAAAATGGTCACTAAGTCGCCAAAAATAATGCCAATGTGGCTGTATTTGTAATTCTTTGAATAATTAGTTTTAATCAATTAATTTTTATTAATTATAATTAAATTACTGTATTGTCATCCAAAATAAGCGCGTGTATAAAATTTCAGCTCAACTGAGTGCTTTAAAATGCATTTTATTAACGATTGAAAATTTGAACAAGATAAATATAGATAGAGTGTGAGCTAATAGTAGGAATTGAAAAATCTAAAAAAGGAGAATTGATATAATTAAAAACACATGGACACATTCAAAGTGAAATATAATTTATTTTGATGAAGATGAAATTGATGCTATGAAATATACTACAATGCATTTCGTTTGAAGCATAAATAATTCATATTCAAGGTGATGCCATGGTTTTACGCTCCATTGTTTTGTCTTGCTATTGGTATGAACGGTACTGGTTATCTGATGAAAAAGGAAAAAGCATTGTTATGCATATTTAAATACTTGAACACAAAAATAATAGATTTTTCTCTTAAAAGGTAGTGTTACTTAAGAAGTAGTTTATTGAAACACATGTAAAAGAAATAATTAATTAAAAGGCATTTTGGAAATTTATTTTATATTCTGAAAAAACATAATATATATATATATCGTTGAATCGTTTTAGATAAACACCTGTAGGACCTAATGAATTATATGCATTTATGCAGTTTATTTTCTTATCTAGTTATGAAAGACCCCTCAAGCTTTGATTTTATATATATATATATAATTACTTTTAACATTCAGAGAGATTAAATACACAATGAATTAAATATTGTGTATTTTTATTGTTTATTTACAGAAATAGATTAGAAAAGAGTAAGGTGAAATACTCGCTGAAAGAGTGGATGTGTTCCTATTTTTGTTTTTGAACGTTTGCAGCTTAATAAAAATATTTTTAAAAGATATACGAATATCTAGAGATTTTTATTTTTAAAGAAAGATTGCTATAATAACCTTTTTAATAAACTATGTCAATTATTGGAGTTATAAGGCACCAAGAAAAAAATAAATTTGATAAACATTTTTTAATCTTAAAAAAAAAATGTTCCAAAACTACCTAAAATATTGAATTATTTTTGTTAACTACTCTGAACAAAAACTCAAGATCTATTTTAAATGTTCATACATTCTACAACATTAAATATTAAAATAAATTTAAATCAAGTAATAGATTGTTATCAAGTTATTAGTATTATTTCAAAAAATTTATAATATTTCAAATACAAAACTTTTCAAAAATTTGTAAATACACAGTTTTTTTTTTTTTTTTTGAAATAAGATCAGTATTTTTGATAAGCATAATCAAATAAAACGGAAATAGCTGTCAATTTCGTACATATTTTTGTAGTTTTTTCCATACTTAAACTTTTTACATCATATAAAATCCTGACATCTTATGCACAAAAAGCATGTTTTATTCTATTAAAACTGCTGCAACGAAGCATAGTTCGTAAAATAAAACTATATTCTTAAAGGAAATTTGAACACTAGAGTTAAATTTTTTACGAATTCTCTTTTTTTTCCAAATCAGTTACAGAGACAGTTATCAATTAAATGTTACAATAAATAATTTGTACTACATTTAAACGAATCTAATATTCAAAATATACTTATAACTACCAAACGATTTATAAGAAAATATTATATAAATCCAAAGAAATTTTAACAAAATATTCACACAAGTCCCCCCCTAAAAATGAAAAAGAAATTTTGAGAAGTACAAGATATTTTTATTTTAATAGGCTATCTCTCACTCTCTCTCTCCCTCTCTCTCTATATATAAATCTTAATATATTTTTTTTTTAAAAAAGCAGTAAAAATACTTTACATTATAGACCTAAAATTTTACTAGTTTATGTATTATAATTTTCTTCCTTTTCATTTGCTATTTTTCTTTCTTAATCTTTGGGTTTTTTTCAGGACTTCTTTTTAATATTTCGAAGAGTGACATTTTTCTCAAATAATTCTTCCTCCGCTTGGTCGAGTTATTCATACGCTTTTGAGGAACATGCATGTTTAATTTCTTTAAAATTTACAACTGTGGTACTCACTATTAAATTGTACGACTAAATCATATGCATGCAATTTTAATGCATTTATTCCTTGGTATAAATTGGTACGATGCCCAGTGGCGGAGTGGAAGCGTATCTCAGTTCTACGTCACAGGTCCGGGATTCAAACCTCAAGCTGGGAAAGGTCGACTTACCTTTTATCCCTTCAGTGAATCGATAAATGAGTACCAAGCTTGCTTGGAAACTAAACACTGGGGGTTTCGCTTCAGACTGACCACCTCATCAGAACATCTGCTCATGCACCTCAGCGCGCAAGTTCCCGCAAACTGAGACGGGCACAGTAGCCCTTGGCCCTCTATAAATTGTTGCGCCACTGAGTTAAGTTTATAAATTAATATTTTAATTTAACCTTTAATTCATATTTTAATTGAACGTTTATTAAAACTCATTTCATATGTCTGTACTTAGTATAGATAATGTTACAGAGTACCCATTATCGGACAAAAAATAATGCTCAAAACCAAAGCTTTCCCTAAGCCAAAGAAGAAAAAAAAAAACACCCTGTTTTAATTGTTTAGATTAGGCAATTAGACACATTTTCCTTTTAAATGACAAAAAATTGAAATTTTCAACTGATGTTAAAAGCCAATAATTACATCAACACATAAGAGATGTAAGCAATAAAATAATGTGAAAATCTTTTGGAAGTCTCCTTACCGAAAGTGGAAGACTTTATTCTGTATCTATTGACTAGATAGTCATAAAAACACATTGCTTCATAGCTCGTCATCATTTGAGAGGGGTGAAAGAAAAAAGATGGCCTCAGGTGCAAACAAATGATGACTGACAACTTCATAGCGATAATGCACCTGTTTGTTTCATGCCAGCATTTTTGGCTTTTAAAGTGACTGAACTGTTTCCCTTCTATCCTCAGACAGACTTGATTTACTGCGTCATTAAAGTTTAAGAAACTTAAAATTATTATGGCTTATAAATAGCTTTAATTCAATGGGAAATAGTTAAAGAAAAGCATATACGAAATTGGAATAGAAAAGATATCTCAACAACTAATGACTTTCGTGTTTCATATATTTTAATAAAAACTAGCTTTCATGGCCCGGCGTTGCACGGGCTTTTACCGAGTGCATACATATGTGCATTGATAAAAAAAAACGTACAAAATGAAAAATGAAATTCATAAAGTGTCTTTTTCGAAACTAAATTTTTAAAAGAAATAAAGATATTCGGTTTTATAATATTTTTTAAAAATATATGGCTAACTATGTTTTGCTCATTATTTTACATATGTGTATAAAATGTTTCACATATTCAAGAAATATCTTTTATAAGAATTCATAAATTTATTGGTAATGAAATCAGTGGTATGAAATTTCCTGAATGAAATCAAAAACTATAATAATTATATAAAATGAGTGAGCTTGTGAATCATGACACAGTTATGAAATAGCAATATAATAAGTAACAAAATATAACATGCATGCAGCTATTTCATGTTTAATTATGTTTTGTTTATTATGGTACATATGTGTGTAAAATATTTTTCATATTGAATAAATATTGCTGTAAGAAGTGGTATATAAATGAAAAAATGTATTACAAAATGATATTATGTTCAGTAAAACAAAGAAAAAAATACTTTGAAATTAAAATACTTTTGTAACCTGAGAGAATGCTTGAAGTATTACAAGGCTCGGGAAATAGACTGGCAATTAATAATGAAGTATATAATTGATGAACATTGCTATTAGTCTTTCTACGGAAATTATGGTTATTTAACTGAATAAACCTTTTTTCTAACAGTTAAAAAAAACATGATAAATGAAATTGATAATAAAAGTATCCATTTATTTAATTTTTGTAACATTTAAAACTACCTTTGTATTGGAAAAAAAAAATTGTGTGGAACCATTAGCCTGTGCATTGAATATTATATTTAAAGCACAGTTTCCAGAGTGAGGGGCGAGGACCCTGTTCCACATTTCACACCACAATACACAAAATAAGTGTTTACATAAAAAACTGTTTTAATAGTTAATTATCTATACACTTATCTTGCATTATTAATGTCTACATTTTTAAATTTCAGAATCAAAAAATACTAACGCACATATGTACATTGATAAAAGGGTATATTTATTTTAACTTTTTAAATTTCAGACTACCCTTTTCTTTTAAAGAAAAAAAAGTAAAGATTATCAGTTTTATTATGTTTTTCAAAGATAATATGCAGGTATTTAATTCAAAAACTTGTTAATTATATTTTTTTCATTATTTTATACATGTAAAATATTTTTCACATGCAAGAAATACTTTATATGTGATACATAAATGAAAAAAAGTATTACAAAATTACATTATGTTTCATAAAACGAAGCGGACATCATCCTTCACATTGACCGCGCACGGCAGTGCTGCAGTTATAGTCTTGAGTGTAGCGAAAGCTCTCAGCACTCCGCCACCAGACAGTTAACCAATGTTTGGCTAAATGTAAAATCGCCTATTTTAAATTATTTTAAAAAATCATTACCTTTATTTTAAGGGCGTAATTTTTACGTTAATGCTCTCAAACATCACCAACTATTTGCAAAAATAACGTACTTTGAAATAAAAATGTACAAATTACTACTTTTAATTTATTTCTCAGAAAAAAACATAAGTTTACGAAAATCACAAAATATTTTTAAATCCGTAATTTTGAAGCAATTTTTTTCAATCTTCGTATATGTTTCGGATAATATTACTGTACAGACGGAAAAAAGATTTTGTGAGATTATCTTCATAAATGACGAAGTTATTCAATGTGAAGTAAAAATTAAGACTACTTTTTAAAAATTCTTTAAAAAAAAAGTTTTGGAAATTTTATTTTTTAAATGAATGGATCTAAAAGAGAAAGGCTTGAAGTTAATTAGTGTAGAATATCGATTTAATAACACGAAAAGTAATTCATACCCAACGATTTAGAAATAGTTTTCATAAAAACGCATCAGTTTTAACACTATTTTAAAAAATTCGAAAAAAATAGAAAATATCGTTATTTTACAAAAAAAATTACACCGTGTTGTGGCGAAATAAATGATCTTTCCGATTCTGTAATTATTTTTTGTCTAATTGCGACACCGAAAATCGGATGACAATTTTAATATGGTGGAAAACGTAAGATTACCGCTCGGCCGAAACGGAAGGGAAGTTCCGCCAAGTAAGCAACCGCAGGAGTAAAAC